>CM069910.1:91534986-91576698 GCA_036172215.1 Camellia granthamiana
CAGAATGAATCAATATATAAAGGACAGAAAAATCAATCAATAATTTTTTACAATCAAACCCAAAAGCAAAATTAACATTAAAATAAGAAACAGAGAGGTCACAATCAAGCTCGTCAAATTTTAATTCTAGAATTCAAGAAGAAGCTAGGCAATACCCGACGGCTGCGATCAGCTGCTGGGAGTACTGGCGGCTGAGATCTTCGTCACGATCGATGAAAGACGGACGACGGAAGAGAGGGTGAAAAATTGACCTAGTTTTTTAAATTGGGTATTTTTATAATATTGATAAGTTTTGGGGTAAATTGCAGAAATTTGGATTTAGGTAAATACTACAAAAACAATAACTAAAAATTAATAATGTAATTATAATAGAGGTGTGATTTTGAAAAATAATTACACTAGTGAAATTTTATTTAGGGATTGTTTGAGATGATCTAAATAAGTGTACTTTTTGACTTTTTATGAAATATGGATTGGGTTTGGGTTGGGTTTGAAGTGATGTGTTAGAGAGGTGATGTGACTTAAATAAGATGATGTGACTTAAATAGGATAGTGACTTTTTGATTTTTTATCTTTTTCAAGACATGTCAAACTTGGCCTTATTATCAAATGGTGGTGTAGCCATCTCATTTTAACCGATATTAAGACTTAACTTTTCCTTTCAAAGACCTGAGGATGAAAATTAAAATATACTATCTTACAAATTTCTCAGTAAGAGACCTGAGTTCTAGCCTTAATTCCATTCTCGTATTCATTTTGACTAAATTATTTTAAACTTATTCAAAACTTCCTGGGGCATCCCACAGGTGGCATGTTCTATTATTTATATTTATCAAACATAGGATTCCAAATTTCATCTTTAAATTTTAGTTTTGAACATCAAGTTTTTTATTATTATTATAATAATTAAGTTTTTAAATTTTAACTTTATTTTAATATAATCTTCCTTTATCATTTACAGTTAAAATTAAGACTCATGTAAACTATGTAAAGCACATTTTTAAAATATTAGAGAAAAAACTTTTATTAAAAAAATTACTTTTCTCCTTAATTTTTGCTCAAAATTCATTATAATTATCGGTTGTAATTTGTGGCACTAATTTTTTGAGCACTAATGGCACTAATTTCTATATCATGTAAGAAAAAAAACAAAATTACCAAAACAAAAAATTAGTGCCATTAGTGCCAGCAGTTTTAGTGCCGCAAATCATTTTTCTATAATTATTTATGTTTCAACTTTCATATCAAACCATAAAGATGAGAAACTGACAACCACAATAAAATATAAGGATTAAAGTATTAGGACTCAACTGCTGCAATTAGAAGATAAAGAATCAAAATAAAATTTGAAACAAAAATTCAAAGAATCAAACATAGTCAAGATAAAAGAATGTTTTTGGTTTAAGTTTTTTGGATTAAATTTTTTAAAAATTAGCTTTTTTGGTTTTCGTATTTTTTTGTTTTTAGTAAATATTTTTAAAATTTTAAACATTTTTTTTTACTTTTTTAGATGCATCTTACTTAGATATATCTAAAAAGTAAAAAATTTGTGAAAAAATATTTTAAAAAATTAATAAATACATAAAAATACAAAAAATGTACTGAATTTTTATTTTTTTTTTTGTATTTTTAGTACAAAAAATGAACAGATTAAAAAATATTTTTTGTCAAGGTTCTGAAATTCCTGCGTCACCTTTTAAGTTACCTGGTACTGATCATGAAATTAAAAAAGTTATTGAACAAAATAATTATACTAATCAATGTTTAAGTACCATTGGTAAACAATTAGACAAGATAGAAACCAATTTAGAATCTGTTCACACTACATCCACAACACAACCTCTAGAGTCACCTTTACTTAATTTACCCAGTAATCGTTCTAAACGAACCAGTTTAGTCACTAATGACCAATCTATCGTTAAAGCTATTGAAAAATTATTTACCAAACTAACTACATCTGATAATGCTTCACCCTCTAAAGATAAAGCTCTTACTGTATTAAATCAACAATTTCATACTGAAACTACTTCCACCCCATCTGACACTGATAATGACATAAATCAATTAGCTCAACAATTCCAATCCTCTCATCTTACTAAGATACATTATCCCAAAGTTAATCATCAAACCACAAAAAATTGGTATTCTCGACCTACTCCTCCCGATCTTCAATTCGAAAAAACTAATCTTAATAATCAATTTTCTGTTTCTGCCAAAAAATTATACGAATGGAATATCGATGGCCTTAGTGAAGATCAAATTCTCCAAAAACTAAATCATTTATCTATGGTCTCAAATAGTTACCTATCTAATTATCCTCAATATTCTCAATCTGAAATTGTTACTTTAATTACTTCTGGTTTCACTGGTATGCTTAAATCTTGGTGGGAAAACTATTTAACTAAAGAACAACGAGAATCCATAATTTATGCTAATCAAACCGATGAAAATGGTTTACCTATCTTTGATGAAAACATTGGATGTTGTCACCCTGATGGTATTAATGCATTAATTTATACTATTGTTCGCCATTTTATTGGTACTCCTACTAATATTTATTCTCGCATACATGATCAACTTAGTAATCTTACTTGTCCAACCTTAAGTGATTTTCGATGGTATAAAGATGTATTTACCTCTAGAGTTATGCTAAGAGAAGATTGTACTAAATCATTTTGGAAAGAAAAATTTATTAATGGATTACCTAGCTTATTTGCTCACAAAATTAGAGATGTTCTTAGTCAACTTACTGGTGTCATTGAATATGATAATTTAACTTATGGTGATATAATTAGCACTATTCAAAAAGAAGGATTAAAAATGTGTATTGATCTTAAACTTAGTCAAAAAGCCACTAAAGATAAACATAAAGCTAAATATGAATTAGGAAATTTCTGTGAACAATATGGATTACCTCCTGTCGCACCGTCTCGTAGGAAATCACATAAATATTCTAAGCATAAAAATAAATCCAAATATTATAATAAATACAAAAAGCCTTATTCACCTTCCAAATCCAACGATAAATTCTATACCAAACCCAAAAAGAAACATTATAAATCTAAAACACATCCGAAATCAAATAAAGATATTACCTGTTATAATTGCGGCCAACAAGGTCATTATGCTAATAAATGTAAAGAAAAACAAAAACTAAAAGACAGAGTTAACCAACTCCAAATTAATGAAGAATCCAAAATTCAGTTATTTGAAATCTTTCAATTAAATCAATCTGATCATGATTCCTCTTCTGTTCCTCCATCTACATCTAATTCTCCTTTGAATAGTGATAATTCTGATTCAGATAATCAAATTACCTTAGGATGTAATGATGTTTGTTGTAAACCAGTTAAACAAATTTCTGTTCTTACCAAACATACTCAAGAAGAATCTGCTTTAATTGACTTAATTAGTAAATTAGATGATCCTAATTTAAAACAACAATATATTGATAAATTAAAAGCTTTATTACTTCAATCGGATACTAAACCTAAGATTAATAAACCCATTATTAGTTTATCTAAGACCTTAGAAAAATTTAAAAATAAAACTAAAGAAATTACACTTCAAGATTTACAATCTGAAATCAACCAAATTAAACAAACTATCCGTGATCTTCATAATAGAGATAAAAAATTAGAAGATGACATTATTACTTTAAAACTTAATCAAAGTTTGACTAATTTCCAACCTAATCCACATACATCACCTCACGAATCTGAACATAATTCTGACCCTGATTCTGATCATACTAATCCAGCCAAACTTATATTTGATAATCGCCCTCAACCTACTAACATTGAAGACAAACGATTAAACTTACTCAATAAAATCTATATGCAAAAATGGTATTCAAAAATTAAAATTGTTGTCGAAGATTTTGAATTAGAGTTAGTTGCTTTAATTGATACTGGTGCTGATTTAAATTGTATTCAAGAAGGATTACTTCCTACTAAATATTATGAAAAATGTCAAGAGAAATTAACCTCTGCCAATGGTAGTAAAATGCATATCAAATATAAATTACCCAAAGTCCATGTTTGCCAAAATAATGTTTGTTTTAAAACCACATTTGTTTTAGTTAAAAATATGACTGATAGAATTATTTTAGGGACACCATTCATATCTTTGTTATATCCTTTTACCACTTCTAGTGAAGGAATAACTACTCATGTTTTAGGACAACCTGTCACATTTAAATTCTTATTTCCACCTGAAATGTTAGAATTAAATCAATTACAAGATTGTTCTATTTCTCATACTATTAATAGATTAACCCGACACATTAATTTTCTTAAAGAAGAAATTAATTATAAAAGAATTGACCAACAGTTAACTGACCCAATTCTAATTTATCAAATTAGTGATTTTAAATTAAAACTTGAATCAACTGTTTGTTCATCTTTACCTACTGCATTTTGGCATAGGAAAAAGCATGTAGTAACTTTACCATATATTAAGAATTTTAATGAACGACAAATACCTACTAAATCTCGACCTATTCAAATGAATCATGAACTATTAGAAATGTGTAAAAAAGAAATTAATGAATTATTAAAAAATAGAATTATTAGTCCTAATAAATCCCCATGGTCTTGTCCTGCTTTTTATGTCAATAAAAATGCTGAATTAGAACAAGGTGTTCCTCGCTTGGTTATTAATTACAAACCCTTAAATGCGGTTCTAGAATGGATTAGATATCCTATTCCCAATAAAAAAGATTTAATTAAACGACTTAGTCAAGCTCTTATTTTTAGCAAATTTGATTTAAAAAGTGGTTTCTGGCAAATTTAAATTCATCCTAAAGATCGATACAAAACTGCTTTTAATACACCTTTTGGTCAATATGAATGGAATGTCATGCCATTTGGTTTAAAAAATGCTCCTAGTGAATTTCAAAACATAATGAATGACATATTTAATCTGTTTAGCCATTTTTCAATTGTTTACATTGATGATATTTTAATTTTTTCAAAATCCATTAGTGAACATTGGAAACACTTAACTGCATTCTTTTATACAATTAAAAGTCATGGTTTAGTCATTTCTGCTCCTAAAATTAAATTGTTTCAAACTAAAGTTAGGTTTTTAGGTTACGACATTCACCATAATACTATTCTGCCAATTAGTCGCTCTATTGAATTTGCTTCTAAGTTTCCTGATGAAATTCTTGATAAAACTCAATTACAAAGATTCTTAGGTTCTCTCAATTACATTGTTGAATTCTATAAAGATCTTCAGAAAATCTGCCAACTTCTGTTTGATAGGTTAAAGGATAATCCTCCTCCTTGGTCTCCTACTCATACTGCTGTCGTTCAGCAAGTCAAACAATATGTTAAGTCTCTTCCTTGTCTTGGTATTCCTATTGAGAATTCATTCAAAATTATTCAAACTGATGCTTCCGATATTGGTTATGGTGGTATTCTTCTTCAAAAAATCACTCCTCAATCCTCTGAACAAATTGTTCGTTATCATTCTGATGTCTGGAATAAAGCACAATTAAATTATAGTACTATTAAAAAAGAAATTTTGTCCACTGTTTTGTGTATTCAAAAATTTCAAGATGATATTTTAAATAAAAATTTTTTACTTCGTGTTGATTGCAAATCTGCTAAATATGTTTTGGAAAAAGATGTTCAAAATCTTGCTAGTAAACAAATTTTTGCTCGTTGGCAATCTATTTTAAGTATTTTTGATTTTGATATTACTTATATACCTGGTTGTCAAAATTCCCTTCCTGATTTTCTCACCCGGGAATTTTTACAGGGGGGTAAGGGATGAGTGCAACTCCACATGTTCCATATTTAAAAACCCCAATTACCCATTACCGAACCTTGATTAAACAAGTCAACTACCGTATTAATCGACTTAAATCCACCAAAACCACTACCAAGCGAGCCCAATACATCATTCACCAACAGATTCAAGCCCGTCGAATTTTACGACATGATTATTACAACCATTTACATTATTTCCAAAATTATCTTGATCTTCTTTCTGGTTGTTAATCTTTGCTACTAATCATTGTTTCTTGTTTAAACAGATGTCTCGCCCAAGGCCTCCTTCCAAGGCTTTGGTCCCATCCTCCAGTAAACCTAACCAACTCATTGTCCCTCCTCCTTTGGAATCAATCACCCAATCTCATTCACTTGAAATGGTTAACCGTTATCACACTCTTGGTCATATTTATCGACCTGATTACTCATCTGCATTGGCTTCTGATCCTTTTGCCTCCAGCCAATCCGTTTCAGTTACTCCACTCCCAATTAACCAAGTCAGACCATCCCGGACCGAGTATACCAAATCACATGTTACTAACCTATTCTACAAAGAACCTAGTCACCCAAAGAATCAAACCCTCAATGACATTACTAAATTCCATTTTGGCTCTGGATGCCATTTCATTCTTTCACATCCAGAGAAAACCCTTTCCTATTACAAAGACATTCTGCTCCATCACCATTCCATTTTAATCAAACCAATCCAGGATCGAGTTTATGCTTACAAGATCTTGTATCATTCAATTTATATTCACAACATTGTATCCTTAGCTGAATGGGGTCCTCCTAATCAGCTTCGAGATCTCCCTGGTCACTCCATTCAATATAACTACCATGATTACGTTGATGCCTGGTTCAAGATTTTCTTGTACCAAAATGAAACCTTTAGTCATTCCTGGTTCATATCCTTTGATCAAAAGTTTAAATCCGAATTACCAACCTGGTTTCTGAGATGGTGGACTCACTATGGTGCTATTTCAGATATCCTTCCTAGTCCCCTCAGTGACATAATTAATTATTTTGCCTCTGTGTACCCATTCACTGCTCATCAAAGACAATTTCCTTTATTGCTCATTTTCATATCCAAATACAAAATTCCATGGACATTTAAATGGCATTATGGGATTGATGATAATATAATCACTCGTCAACACACAGTCAAATGGTGGGCTAAGTATAATGTGCCCAGAATTCTTGAAATTGTTCAAGAAGAATTCCCTCTTGATCAATGTGCTCCAACTCCTGCTATTGCTCAAAACCAGCAGAACCCAACTGCTGCAATCAGCCAATGAAGTCAGCCCAGCCTTCCTCCAATCAACCTTGGAAGCCCTTCATCTAGTGGTTCCAAGCCCAAGTCAAGCAAGCCCATTGATAAATCCAAGTCCAAAGTTGTTGCTGCTCAGCCGGCCCAATCAAAATCCAAATCAAAGTCCAAGGTGAAGGCAAAGCCCATTTCACCTCCTACTCAGCCCAAAGTCAAATCCGGGATTAAGCCCAAGTCATCCAGAGAAGAAATGCTCCAATTAGCCCGCCAACTTGTGGATCAAGCTCAGGCCCAATCAACCGATTCAGACAGTTCAGATGAAGGTTCAGAAAGTGTACACTCTTCTGAAGAATCAACTAATCAATTTTCTGGTCCAGAGTTTCAAGATGCTCAGGACCCATTTGCCTGATCAACATAGGATTCCCTATAGACATCAATTAGCTTCAATCAATACTCTTTTGAGAAAAGCTGCTAATTTGTATCTATAATGATTCCTATATTCACGTGTTCCACCGAAAGTAATGAATAGTAAAAGTTACTGTTCACTTTCACTATTCATCCAGTCAACTTTTGTCTAAAGATGATCAACTGTTCACCCGTGTTTCTGCTCCACCGAAAGCATCCGACAGCATCTTCTTCACCCCATGCGCTGCCAGCTGCTTTCATCAATAATCGAAGTCACAAGATTACTGTATCTTCTTTTATTCACATGATTACTGTATTTTCCTTTTCTATATATTGCAAGCAATTAGAACTCAGTCGGCACTCTTCAACATTTTAGAAATTTATATTCTGAAAAACCAGAGAGCTCTGAGTGAGAATTACCCCTTCCTGTTTGTAATTCAATTAAGATCCTTGCAGTTGCTACAATTGTAATTGTAAGTTATTTTCTGCATATTAATTTTAATTTATGTATTTAAGTTTTAATGTTTATTTTATTACTTTGGATTAAGTGCTTCCAGTTCTGTATTCATATTCTTCATCTACGTGCTACTTTTTTTTTTTGTATTTTTAGTATTTAGTGAATTTTTCAAAAAAAAATTTTATAATTTTTTTTTATTTTTTAGGTGTATTTATGTTAAGTGTGTCTAAAAAGTAAAAAAATTACTTAAAATATTAAAAAAATTCAGTAAAAACAAAAAAAAATACAAAAAAATAAAAAAATAAAAATTTCTAAAAAGTGTTTCTTGAAAAGTAGAAACAAGCAAGATATTGTTTGAATTATTGAATACTCGTTGCATTTGCTTTGCCAAAAACCAAATGCTCTAACAATCATGCATAGCCGAGATAGTTAAAAATATTTGGAGAGAGAGAGAGAGAGAGAGCGATGCTTATAAGTTTACAATACCAATAATATATTGAAACAATTTATCATATTACATCCTTGGGGCACAAGCATTTGCACAATTGCACATCTGACTACTAGAAAGCCCCTTTTTTCTCAGTTTAGCACCGGACTTCAACTTCAAAGCATCGGCACCAAACCCACCACTAGGGGTGTGCATAATACCGCCGAAACCGCTAAAACCGCCAAAATCGCACCAAACCGCACCGCACCGCCAAGACAAATTCGTTATTATTTGCCAATCGAACCGCCGGTTTTTTGTAAGAAAAATGGCAAATTCTAGTGACACTTTTATCAATCCGCCGGTTTCTATTTTTCTTCCAAACCGCACCGACTCGCACCGCTATTAAATCATGTTTTATAAGATTCTAAAAATTCTTTTTTATTTAAGTTTGCTTGTTGTTCTATACCTTAGAATATAGTATTACATTACTGCTCGAGGGGAATTCAATGTCAGTAATCCAAAATAAAGTTGGATTCCAATTCACTTTTCAATCTTTTTTTTTTCTAACCATGTTGCAAACTTGCATCAGCTCACTTTTCAATCTAAATACTTTTCAACAGTAAACATTTTCAATATATTGTAAACCTTGAATGCTATTAATTTTATGTATTGTATTTGATCATTGTAGCTTCCACAGATGTTTGTAATGAACTGATGGCATAGTCGTTGATATTATCATGTTGTTACTACACTTGCTGCATCAGAAGAAAGCTTCACAAGATGCTTAACATCATGGTATCTCTCGTCTTTTTTTTACTCTTTGATTTAAGTTTTGTAATTTGAACTATATTTTTTATAAACCGCCAATCCGCCCGAACCGCCAAGGCAAATCCGCCATTATTTACCAACCGAACCGCCGGTTTTTGATAAGGAAAATGGCAAATTCTAGTGACACTTTTATCAATCCGCCACCCGCCATACGATTTCTATTTTTCTCTCAAATCGCACCGACCCGCACCGCGCACACCCCTCCCTACCACAATGAATCATCAACAAAATCCGACCAACATCAAAAAGCGTGAAACAACAAAAAAGACAAATGTTGAAAGCCCCAACTGATATATGAGCATATTGCGAGTCCAGAGATTACAATTACAGAGGGGCTTCATGTAGGTAGTATTTGTAAAGTTTCCACAACACAGTTAACAGTTACTAACTCTACCGTCTTCAGATTTGCCGTCAATTGTTGACAAAAACCAATTATGCAGTAACAACACCAGAGACCCATGCAACAATCACGGGCACATTTGGGTGGGAGTTCCTATAAGATTCCGAATACTTGTCTTTGAAATTCACTCTGGGTTTTTCCGCCTGGGTTTTTCCGCCTGTGTTATAAAGATCAGAGCAAGAACAGCCAAAAATTCAGATGCCATTAAAGTTAAATTGCAAAATAGGTCGGCCTTGTTTGGTGAAGCTTATGGGGCTGCTTATAGCATTCCTTTATTATGAAAATTGTGCCCGAGTGTTTAGTGCAGCTTTTATTTACAACTTGTGAGGCAAAATAGCTTAAAAAAAGCAGGAGCAACAGTGCTTTTAGCTTTTACTTCTAATTATTAGGTTTTATTTAAAAAAGAGAACTTAATAACTTCATAAGAAGGTACGCCAATGCTTACATATTTGAGCTAGCACTCCATATGTTTGTGCTCATAAATGTCGGGGGAATAGCACCCTGTCTCTGATGGGCAATATACCCATATATTGCATTTCTTTTAGCCTGGCCTGGCACGGTTTGAATGATCCAAGCAAGCCTGACAACAGTCATATGCACTTTCGTTATGGTGGGTAAGGCCCCATCTGACCGCAGCACCATCATAATCCGTATGAAGTTCAGGGTGGCATTCAGGAGGAAGTTGCCTTCCAGCTAAAATTTCATCATCTGGAGAGAACATACATGCCGCAGTAAATATCAATTCAAGAAAACAATACAATCTAATTTTTTCCCTTTCAAAATAGGTCATATATCGGAGATCAATTCTTCAAACTAGCAAAATAAATATTGATTTATTACCGAAATCTGTTGCACCCTCCGGTTTGTCATCATGTTCCTCATTATTGATTTCAACTGGTATCCAAAGACCAATTTCGTTTGACAGCTGACTCCAATCGGACTCTAAAGCTCTTGCAAGCATCCCTACAAGCATATCCCCTTGCAATTCTAAGTAACAATGATCCTTCTAGACAAAAATTGTCACAAAAGCGGCTTCAATTCTTACCGATGGATTTTAAATATTTCCTATAGGCCAAATAGTCTTCAAACCCATAAAAACAAAAAAAACAAAAAAAAAACTCTTCCAAACATGGATATGATAAGAGAGGAGATTCTACCAGCTTCCTCTGGCGGAACAGTTGAGCTCAAGGTCTTTCCAAGAGTTAGTTGTTTTGCTTCTTTTAGCTTTTCCTTGCGCCAGCTTTCAACAGCTTCTGTCATAGAAAACAATATCAATAGGATATCAGGAAAGATAAGGGGAGCTAATATTATAGACAACAAAAAGATTGTGAGATAGATGATTACATAATTCACTACAACTGTTTTTTCACATTATTATCATTAAGGGTGCACAAAATACCCAGAAAACCCGAGAACCAAACGGTCTGGTCGGGTTAGTTTGGTTTTTCCAATACATTCCTTGGAAGATCCCATGGTAGACACAGATAATACCCCTTTCAGATTGGCAGAAAATACTACACTGGTGCACTGGTGCACCATCCATAACGAGGAATTACCAGGGGAAAAACTAGCAATAAGATTGTGCTCTAGCTCCAACACACAACCCATTCGGTTCCAAATTTATTTAAGAACAACTACAAATTTGTTGTTGGCTTCATAGTAAATATGAATTTAAGGTAATACCTTTTGAATCAACCATATATATAAAAGCACTACATTATCAAGTCTAGAGTAACTAGATTCATGATCCAAATCCAACCCCTGCCATTATTTCAACAAGAAATAATTTCCCACTACCCTATACTATTTGGTTGAGTTTTCAGAATAAGTTTTCTAGAAAATTTTGAAAAAATATTTTGGTGAAAAAAAAAAAAAAAAAAACACTCATCATTAATTTCATATAGTTTTCTTTTTAGTTGGAAGGAAATAATTTTTAAAAATTCAAAAAAATATCTTTTGTAGTGCTTAGTTTTGTCAAACTAGTTTCTAATTTTTCTACCAAAAAAAAAAAAAAAAAAATCAGAAAACAACTTCTGAGAACTCAATCAAACCCAAAGTGTATTGAAATGTACCTAAGGATAACCAGTGCTACTTTCTGTGTGATGTGGCATTGGTAATTCTAGTAATAAGATTTTCAGTGTGTAGTAAATGTAAAGCAACACTACAGAGACAGAGTGTGATCAGATCTAAGGACTTGTTTGTCCATGAAACAATTAAAAATGCCAATGTATCTTCAAGGAGACATCAAATCAAAACCAAATACATACTGAACCCACCAATTGATAATCAAATATCTGATATGAATGTGTCCATTAGTCAAGAAATAAAACATAATAATTAAGGAAGCTTACGAATCATTGACAATTTGCAAGGAAGCAGCAACCAACCAAAGATCGCCAAATGTTCGATACAAATGTATCACAAAAATAGTGGACATAAAACATTATAATTAAGGGCAATATAATATCCATGAGCTTTAACATCAATCACTTCATCCCATAGCATAAAAAAAATGTTTTTCACAATATCCAGGGAAAAAGGTCCTGATAGATTTGGTTATAAGAGAAGAGGCAATGACAATTGAAGAAGGATCATCTCTCGTCATTGCCTAAACAGATTCCATTCTTTTGATCATGCAAATTCAAAATAACGGACATTTTCATAATCCAAATTCGCTAAGATGAAGACCAAAAATGAAATTCTTGTGAAGATGGACAAATTCAACTTTGGAAGGGTTCTATTAGCAGGATTTTTAAAATGATCACCTGAATGCAGGATATCAACAAAATTAAGGTGTTCTTTACAAGAAATTCCCTGGGGTTTATTTGGAGTTGAATTAATAATAATAATCCAAACATGCCATATCCACCTAAATCACGAGATTTGCCAAACCACATGATACTGATTAGATTGATGTTGTTTATGCAAACCTCAAACATATTAGTTAGAATGTCACATTACAACAAGTCCAGTTCAACTTCAACAAAATTTGACAGGTTCGGATAGTCCATCTGAGATCCAACCACCTACTTTTAGATGGTCCATCTGAGATCCAACCCCCAATGCATCTGGATCTCCAACATGGCTTCCCAAGTCATCGCCATAGTACCTCTCCATGAGGTAGTCATCCTTTGTGAGGCAGCCATCAAGAGGCAACTCTTAGGCCGCTTCGCTTGGCATGCTCGGCTTAGTGGCTCACCGTCTCAAGTGCATATCTTCTGATACTTGTCATGCCAATTTAGTTGAGGAACAGGGCTCGGGAACCTCCTCTTGGGGTGGTGCCTCAATCATGGGGAGTCCAGCCGACTCATGACCCTTCATCAAGGTTCCACATAGAACTCACCTTGACCGAGAGAGAGAGAGAGAGAGAGAGAGAGAGAGAGAGAGAGGCGTCTACAAGAAGATAGAGAATGTTGACCAAGGCAGGTGACTAAACATATTTACCCAATGCATCTCCTTGATATGAACCCTGAGGTTTGAACATTGGTGCAGTTGAATCAAGAGGGACAACTCCTATTTATAGGTTGTAGACAATCCTAAAAACTCATGGAAACCTTCTCAAACTAATCCTACCCAACAGAAATACCTAGTAAGACTCAAATCGTATCACAAAAGTTATTAAAAGTCCTAATAGAAAGAAAATAGAGCAACATTAAATCAAAGGCTCCTAACAAAAATAACCATTTAATAGTAATAATCAATTTATTATCTTCTTGTGGGTCCTACATTAACAAGGCAGCAGCATCTCCTTTGATGGGTACATTGAAGGTGTTTAGATTTCCAGGCAGCTCTTAACACACTCTTAAGAAGAGTGAAATAATTAATAATCCAAACCACCACCACATAGAGTATGATTCATTAACATGGCTTTTTAATTATTATGATTATTTGTTTGTGAGGTAGGAAAAATAATAAAAGAAATAGCGTGGATCCCACGCTGGCTAAGCTAGCAATAATTCTAAGGAGAGCCACCATGTGGCATGTCAACACCATCAAAATAACAATTCAGTAACCTATACGAACACAACCTCATTAAAGAGATGAGGGATAAGGAAGTTTCCTCAAACATAAGAAATTTATTCCTACAAGACTTAGCAATAAGATGTTATAGCGATCCCGGTTTTCCCTTCATTTTTTTTAATTGTATTCCGAACTCGGTTCCGTAGATGTGTTGTTGTCTTATTCCCGTTTCCATCCTTTACTCTTTGTATATATACAATGTATAGAAGACTAATGCTAATACATTGAATGTGATGGATTTATTATGAATGAATCTTAGAGATGCATTATGTATCTATTATGAATATGTAAGATACATTAATTTATATAATGAATTCATTAATATAGAGGATGCATTATGTATCATGAATGTATGAGATACATTAATCAATTTAATGAAGTTCATTGAATGAATAACTTGAGAGTTTCTCTCTCTAGACTACATCTTCTCTCTATAAATACATCTAGTTCTAGTGATCTTCTACCATAGTTCCTTTGTATTGAGTGTGGAGCTTCCCTTGATCTTCATTTTGATCCGAAAAATTGTGGATTGGAACACATCCGAGTATTTTCATCTTCTTCATTTGGTCTCTCCATTTGAGGTAGGGATTTCTTTGTTCCTTTTTAATACTCCGTCTATAGATAGACATGTGGTAATTTTGTATTGCATGAAAATCATATCCATGTTGGATTTGTTTGAAAATCATGAGGGGAACCTGGGGTTGGTTGTTTGAGAATGGTTTTGTTATCATTGACTGTGGTTTGGACTAATTAGAGAGTAAAATTAGCATGTTATTGTTGAAAGAAGAGAAAGTCCTAAATTATATTTTGATTTGGTAAAATAAAAAGGGTTTATGGTTGAACAATGTTGGTAAATTTCTATTGTTAATATGAGTTGTGTAGAAGGTGTTAACAGTTAAGGGATTAATTATGGTATTGGGGTTATTTTGAAATGAACGTATTGAATCAAGTTGGGTTATGGCTTATTATCCATGGAATTGATTTTGTAAAATGAAGAGAATGTAATTGGTTTTGTAAAAAGGGAAAAGTGTTTTTGGAATAAGTGATGGAACATGTTGACTTGGAAAAAATATGAAAGTTGATCTTGAAAATGGTAAATGAAATGTTAACTCTATGTGAGTCTCGGAAAATAAATTTGAGAATTGAACTATTGTATCATGAGTGTTGAATACACACATTTGGGGGTTTTATCCTTACCTATCGTACTAGTGTTGTTGTTGGGTTTAAGGTTTGCTTGAGAGTTGAGTCTCTTTTATTCGGTGTACTGAACACATGCATCTAGAGGTTTTGTCCTTGGTCATCGGTGGAGGATGACATTGTTGTGTTGAATTGTGACGTATGCATTACACTTGTGTTGATTAAACATTATTGAATAGTTTATGTGTATGTATTACACTTGTTATTTATGCTTTGTTGTATTGATTGATTATGTATATGAAATTGTTTATATACATTGTGTTGTGTGGGAGGAGATAGGGGATGTACTCCATGGTTTAGGGGAAGATAGGGGATGGACTTCTAAACCGGAAACTGTTTGACATTGATACAGCACTACAATGTGTATCATTTGTGAAGTATAGAAGTGTTTTTGTTTGATATTGATACAACACCAAAATGTGTATCATTTGTGAAGTATGGAAGTGTTTTTGTCTGAGATTGATACAGTACTAAAATGTGTATCTATTATGAGGTATGAAATGTTTAAAATGAGTTATTATCTTGCTTATCGCTTTGGCATATCCTTAGCTTACTGTGCATATAGCCGGTAGAGCAGAGTTTTAATTATTATCGTCAGTGTATCTGAGTATGTTATGGGTTGCGATGGTTACAGTTTTGAAAGGCCGAGCTGCCTCATTTGTGGATTATATACATGTTAATGATTTGTTATTTCCCTTTTATTTAAGGCATGCATGTATTGATATGAATGTGTTGGGAACAAACCAAAATGCCATTTTGAGATTTTGGAAAGTGTGAAGGAAAATGGGGTATTTGTGAACATGTTTTCAAAAAAAGTCATTTTGTTGTAAGTACGGAAAATGGGGGAAGAATAATGGGCTTGGTGAAATTGTTTTTTTTTCTAAAACTGTTATAGTCATGAAAGTTTGGAAAAATGGGTAATGAAAAGGAAAGAAAGGTGAACCGCTTATAGCGTTGAATGAAATGGCTGTTTTCGAGAAAAGTTCATACTTATGTATATTTTGTATAAACTGTCACATTACTATTCTAGTATGAGATTGGGCATTCATGATCATAGCTATCTGTAAGTTGTTATTGTTGAGGATCATGTTGAGATCCCTACTGGACTATATGTTCATCCCACGTTGTTGAATCTTTTTCAGGTGATAGCCAGGATGTGCTACAGGGTTTTGGATCTTCTTATTTGTTGGCCACGGGGCCTCTTTTGTATTGACGGAATGCCATTTATGTAAAAGGGTTATTCCCTTCTTCTTGACTTTTTTAATAATGTAAGCCCAAGGGCAATTTATTTAGTGTGCTCATGTTGTATATAATTTGCATACGAATGAGAGAATCGTTATTTATTTCCATTTGTTTAACCAAAGAGTTTTTCCGCATGTTATCTCTAATATTGAATTAAACTAATGAATTTGGTAATGATTTCGAGTAATAAAAAGTGGGGCGTGACAGATGTGGCCACTGGAGGTTTGCTTGGTCTTTAACTTTAGTGCCTCCACGGATTAGTTCTCGATTGTTCACATATGAGGTAACTCGGACCCAATTGGGCTGGGCAAGAAGCGAGATACCTTGGATTATGAAAAAAAGATGTGCACCATATCTTATCATTAAGGGAAATCTCTAAAAGATGGGACTTGGGCAACAAGCATACTTACATAGCAAGGATCCTCACATTATAAATAGACCTACAACCTCATAGGCCAAGGTATGTGATACAAAAAAACACAAGAACACTGTCATTTATATTTGAAGACCTTCGCTGACTTAAGCATCAGAATGTCCTCCGGTCTTGTTTCGCAGCAATTAAAAGATTGTGCATACTCATATCATGTCCAGAACAAAATCAACTTGTTGGTACCTTTTTCCTTCTATAGTTTACTTTTTCTTTATGCTTACTCACCTTTTTCTTTATTTTCTTGTTGGTACCTTTCTTTTGGTTGGTGGCAGGGAGTGTCAAAGTGGGGTTCTTAACAAAATAAAATGCTATACATTACTCTAACTAATACATATATTCAAATTCCTAAGAGGCCATAGCTTGCCTATCCTATTTATACGGAGTGTTTGGAGATTGTCTATACTTGCACCCAACTTTTGATTTATTTGTATAAAGTGACACTACAACAAAAACATACTTTAGTGGCACTACACTAGTGACATATTCTTAGAAAATGTCACAAAAAATGATATTTAGTGGCACGTTTTTGAAAAATGCCACAAAACGACAAACATAAAAGGCTCTAGTGACATTTCAATGAACAAGTGTCACAAAACTACAACAAAAACATACTTTAGTGGCACTACACTAGTGGCATATTTTTAGAAAATGCCACAAAAATGATATTTAGTGGCACGTTTTTGAAAAATGCCACAAAACGACAAACATAAAAGGCTCTAGTGACATTTCAATGAACAAGTGTCACAACACTACAACAAAAACATATTTTAGTGACACCATACTAGTGGCATGTTCTTAAAAAATGTCACAAAAAGAATATTTGGTGGCATTTTTTAGAAAAATGTCATAGAACCACAAACATACAAGGCTCTAGTGGCATTTCAATTAAAAAAAGTGTCACTTCACTACAACAAATTTACACTTTAGTGACACTACACAAGTAGCATGTTTTTAGAAAATGCCACAAAAATAAAAATTGGCATTAAATGTTTTAGAAAAATGCCACAGAACCACAAAACATCACTACAACAAAAACGTACTTTAGTGGCACTACACTAGTGGCATATTTTTAGAAAATGCCACAGAAAATGATATTTAGTGGCACGTTTTTTAAAAATGCCACAAAACGACAAACATAAAAGGCTCTAGTGACATTTCAATGAACAAGTGTCACAAAACTACAACAAAAACACACTTTAGTGACACTATACTAGTGGCACGTTTTTAGAAAATGCCACAAAAATAATATTTGGTGACACATTTAGATAAATGCCACAAAGCCACGAATATATAAGGCTCTAGTGGCATTTCAATAAAGAAATGTCACATCAATTTTATGGCATTTTATAAAATAATGACACAAAAAATTATGTTCGTGATATTTACCAACAGATGCCACTAAACTTTAGTAGCAATGGCATTTTTTAAAAAATGTCAGGACACTAGGTAGGTGCAAATTACTTTTTATGGCACTTAAGTGAAAAGTTCCATAAACAAATATTTTATAGCATTTTGAGAAATGCCACTAAGTCAAAAACTTTCCAAGCTTATAATGACATTTTTGAAAAAATAAAAAATGCCAATATATTTTTAAAATTTTTAGAATGCAGTAAATGATTAAAAATAAATAAATTAAACTCAATATACACTACAGGAAAAAGCATATTCGGTGACTAAATTTCCTGACCAAAAAAAATTTGGTCGCTGAAAGTATAGCTTTCAGCAACCAAAACAGCATTAGTAGCCAAAAGTAAAGCTTTTGGCGACTAAACAATTTTAGTAGCCAAAGGTTTACAATTGGCGACCAAAACTAAGTTTGGTCGCTGATTATATGGGTTTTAGTGACAAAAAAAATTTTAGTAGCCCAAAGTAAAGCTTTTTGGCGACTAAAAAAATTTAGTAGCCAAAAGTCTACAGTTGGCGACTAAAAATAAGTTTGGTCACTGATTATATGGGTTTTACCGACTAAAAAAATTTTAGTTGTCAAAAGTAAAACTTTTTGGTGACTAAAAAAATTTTAGTAGCCAAAAGTCTACAATTGGCGACTAAAAAATAAGTTTAGTCGCCAAAAGCAGTTATTTTTAGCGCGGGAGAACTAAAATCCTAAGGCGGGAATTAAATTTTTTGGCGACCAAAATTTTGGTAGCTGAAAGTGCATCTTTGGTGACCAAATCCGATTTTGGTCGGCAAAAGTTAAGTTTTTTAGCAACTAAAAAACAATTAGTAGCCAAAAGTATAAAATTGGCGACTGAAAAATATTTTTAGTCGCCAAAAGTGATCTTTTTTTATTTTACTAGTAAATAGTTTATTTTACATAAATTATGTTCAATAAAATAATTATGCTTATACATATACTTTTATATTAATATAGATGTATGTACTATATAAATAATATATGTTGCATATATAATCATATGGTGCTATAGAGGTGTAGTGGGAAGAGTGTGGTGTATAAAGTTTATGGTTCGGGAGGTTGGCGGTTCGAGTCTCTACAAGAGTGGATCAAATTGTTCTACAACGAATTATTGTCACGAATGGCACTTGATAGCGTCACGAATAGTGCCTACCATGACATTAAAGTGTCACTGAAAGGTTTTAGTCTTGATGGTGTAATGACACTTATAAGTGTCACTAACTCTTTTTTTAATGGTGCTTGATAGTGCCACAAATAATATCTACCATGACATTAAAATGTCATTGAAAGTTTTTAGCCATGATGGTGCAGTGGCACTCGCAAGTATCTACCGTGGCACTCGTATCTACCGTGGCACCGACAGAAGTGGCACTTGTTCAAAATGCCACAAGACCAAAAAATGCCATTAGAAGAACAGTTTTGTGGCACTTTCAAATGTCACTAAACTAAGTAAATGTTGTAGTGTGAGTGCCCTTTGACTCACACCCATGTATCCACACTGACACCATGACCCATCAATAAGAAAAAATGATAGGGACCCCAAATGTTTTACCAACATTTCTATCAAATGTCTCATATTTGTGTAGGACCCACACTATGTGGGTTCCATGTGGGTCTCACACCCATGTGAGACATTTAGTAGAAATGTTGGTAAAACATTTGGGATCCTTAGCATTACTCCATCAATAATAGACCATAGAAATCGTTTTAGATGAGTTTCTCTCTGATTATACTTATTTTTGTTTCACAAGTTCTCTGTTATTATTATAATCTTTATGGGTCTAATCATTTATCTTAGGTTCTTTACTTTTATTCTTCTTTCTTAAATTCTCTCTCCCTTATATATATCTTACCTCTATAATTTTTGTTGGGTGCACGTATCAAATAAATTAGATAATTGGTTGCACTCACAAAAATCTTTTTTCCCTACTTGGAAATTGGAGCCTTTGTTCAAAAATAGCAATTAGATGAATCCCAACCAAACAAAAATCAGGTTTTTTTTCCTTCTCAATCCAAGCACAACACACCATAAGCATCAACATTTTCTTTTGTTATCATAAAAGAAAATAAATGGAAACCTGTTTCATATTTGTTCTTATAATTTTTTAAAACAACCAACACAACCAAATGCCTGAAAAAACTATGCTAATTTGTTAGCCATTAACTAAAACAAGTTCTGAAAATATTTTGTAGATGAAAAGATCACTTTACAATGCATAACCATTTGTATCAGACAACATAGGCTAACAATTTTTTCGATCTGCAAGCATAGGGTAAGAATCACATATTCTTCGAGAAAGTGTCAGATAAGAATCACATTAAGAAAGGACTGTGTTATGTTTGATACATATTGGACATGCCCCTGAAATGTGTCTTATTTTTAAAAATTAGAACCAAACATGCTTCAAATACTTGTAGGAAGTGTGTGCCCATCACTTAAATACACAAAACACATCACAAATTTGAAGAAAATAGCTCAAGTCAATGATTAAAATCAAAATAATGTGAATTCATACCTATTAATTCCTAAGTCTGAAGCGTAAAACTTCCAATTTGTTTAGGGCATTTCAAGATAGCCATTAACACTTTTCATTAACACTTCTTTTCTAATATATAGGATGGGGGAAAAATCTCTCTAATTGTTTTGATATAATAAAATGTATATATATATATAACAAATAAATGTAACTATTATTATTATTATTATGTATCTAAAACATATATTTTATCTATCGTCCTGTCTTTATTTTTTGAAAATTACTGTATATACCCGTGTTTTGTGTCCGCATCTATGCTTCTTAGGTCATAGAAAATGGGTTTCCAAAGTTTTAGGAGTTTCCCATCATATATATGGACTTCCAAAGAAGCAGGATTTCTGTCAAAATTAAATTTAACCTTAAACAAAATAGAAAAAAGATCCAACTATGTGATACTTAATTGGAAACAATCAGTTTATAATCTTTCACTCATTCATCAAGTTGCACTGCCAATGTTTAATACATCCACTATATAACTCACTGCTATATGCTTAACATTACCACAACTTTTAACAATTTACAGCTCAACAAACTCTTAGGCACTTGACTATTTGCCCACTTAATCAAACTGAAGTAAAAACTATGAAAACTTACAACAGAATTAGACTTCCACCTTGTACAAAATATTGTCGTTGTTGGCATCAACTCTAATGCCAGTAAATGTTAAATAAGCAAGAAGGTTCAAAGTAACATGGCTTAAAGTCCCCATAAACTTCCATAAATAAGTTTTATTTTCAAGAAACAGCCAAAGTGTAAAAGAGACAATGTTTAAAATCTTGTTCTATATTGCAACTTTCCAAGCAGAATTAAAGTAGCAAAAGATGATATAGTATAGTATAGACAATTGTAACAGGGTAAAGAATAGAGGACCAAATATGAATTAACACTAAAGAATGAACAGAATTGGTAAAGTTACTTGTTTAAGTAATATGTACTGACCTCGCTGCTCGCTCCCTCACATTGGCACCAGCTCTCAAGCCCCTCAACCTTCCAACGATCTCATCCGTTATCTTCTGTTTCAAGTGCTGCGGCAATTCAACCGGGCTTTGTTCACTTAAAAATTCCTTCTTGATTTCTTTTACCTTTTATCACAACAAAATGTTCCTCATTACACTATATTTTATCAATCCAATTAAACTTATCAAAAAAAATTCCAAAACATGGTACACAGATTCGCTGAAACCTAAAATGGGTCTTACCAATTTAATTAGCTCTACAGGTTTGGATGCTTTTCGTATTCGAATTGAATCTTCCATTTTCCTAATCTGATCTGGGGTGTACTTAACAACTGTACAAAGAGTGACGAACATATAGAGCAACGCCAATGTTGATTGAGCATACGATGAGAGTGGTTGGCTTGTACGAACACCTGGTATGTTTGGTCTGAGTTTGGGAGATGAGTTTTAGAGATAAAAAGTACGAAAAGTTGTTTGGTTTGGTTTTTTTCAAAAGATGTTTTGGAAAATTATTTTGAGAGAGAGTTTTGGAAAAAGTGATTGATTTGATATGTATGAGAGAGAGATTTGTTTGGAAAACTTGTAAACCAAACAAGTTTTGGGAAATTTTTTTAGGAAAATTTGTTTGGTTTGATTACTTTGAAAACTTATTTGTAGAGAATTTTTCTCAAAAATTTTTGGGAAACACAAACCAAACAAGGCCGATTTCCCTCTCCCATTATACCCCCACTCACCCCCACCCCTCGCCATCTTCCTTTTCTTCCTTCGTTAACTTCGTCTCCATCCCATCTCTCTCTCTCTCTATATATATATATCTATCTCTCTTTGATATTCAAAGAATGTTTCTTGATTGCCTCTAATGGATCAATCGATTGATCGTATCATCAATCAACCGCTTTCTTCTTTTGGGTTCGGCAAATTATGTGCTTTTTGTCTCAAGATATTGAAGAAGATCTCAGATGATGAGAAAAAAATTGAGAAAAAGATGTATTATGGCCCCAAATTAATTTGTGTTAAGTTTTAATCCACATTAGACTGTGTTAACGTGTAAAATTAGGTTCGAATCATGATTATTATTAAATTAAATATTAATAAGTAGGATTGTTAGTGGTTGTAATGGCGGTGTGCCTAAAGTGCGCGTGATGGGTTACAGGATAGGTTGCTCTGTTTTTTGTGAGCCACGTACTGAGACCATCTCCAACGCTTTAGCAAATTTGATATCAAATTCAAATTTTGATGAAAACGATACTATTCATGGCTCCAACCGTTCACCAAACCTGATATCAAAATGAGATTTCATCAAAACTTTCATCAGATCGACGACGAAGTAATGAATTCATCAAAACACTGTTCCTGACCGTTGGAAAGAGGAACAGGTTGACCAACCGGTTGCCCGGCCGGTTGACCAACCGGTCAACCAGTGAAAGGTTCAAACAGTTCAAGGAAAAGAAGTTCAAACCGTAAAAAAAAAAAAAAAAAAAAAAAATTTGCCTAACCGGTCGACCGGCTGGTCGACCACCCGGTCGTCCCGGAAAAAGTTCAAAAAGTTCAAAAAAAAGTTCAAAAAAAAAAAAAAAAAAAAAAACTTTTTTTGGCCTAACCGGTCAACCGGCCGGTCGACCACCCGGTTGTCCCGGGACACATTTGGTGAAAGGTGAACCGTTGGAGCATCTGTTAAAAAATTTGGTGAAATGGGTCATTTTTTACTCAAATTTGGTGAAAAATTTGAGTAAGCGTTGGAGATGCTCTAACGTGCGCTGGAAGAAGGGTAAAGTAATCAACAATGTTAGTGCTCGTTTGGCTAAGATTTTGAGACTAAAAAAACACAAAAAGACAAAATAATTTATATAAATCAATAAGATCAACTTTTTATCCCTAATCATTACACTTTTTCTTTTACAAAAGTCAAAAAAAATTCAAAACAAAAACCAAACGAGGCTGAAAAAGTTCGAGGCTAAAAAAGTTGGCTATATTAGCCAATGCCAAACGATCCCTTACTTGTGGGGACATATTTTATGAACGGCAGCACGTTGGCTAAGGTGACACTAAAATGTCAACCGAGGTGCCACGTGGCTCGGTCGTGCTAAAGAGATGATCTCAACTAGACCAAGGTTATTTGCGGAAATACCAGAATCTGAGTTAAGCAGATAAGGGATAAGAGTCCTAGAACAGAGAAGGATCTCATTCTAGATAAAGATAAGGCTCAAGCAGAGTTTATCTCTATCTAGATGAGGGTCCAAGATAAGTATTAAGCTTGAGTCCACTGAAGTAAGGCTTCTAAAGGGATCAGGTCACTGCTAGTTATAAAAACAAAGCACCCTCATAGGTCTAAGGTAAGTTCTTTCTTATAAGTTTAAGCACAATTTGCTATCTGTGAGAGATATTGATTACTGACTTGATCGTCAGAGTGCCCCTAAGTAGACGAACCACTGTTGGATTCTCATCTTCTTTTGTAGGTTGTTGGACTTAGTCAATTCTGCCGGTGCTCTCTAACTGAGTTTTCTGTTTGGTTGTGTGGTCAAAAATCAACATCTATAATTTGGCGTCGTTTGTGGAAACTTAAAGAAAATAGATGGCCAACAACAGACAAGAAGAAAATATTGAAGATGACATTATTAGTGAGAGTGGTGAGCATACATATCCTAACGTCGGGGAGAAAAAACTGTAATGAAGGAGCACAGGATCCGAATCTTGGGGAGAAGGATGTCGGCAAAGAGGGTAACGCCCCGAAGAAAGTAGGCCGAGATGAGTGTTACAACAAAAATGACCTTCAGGTATGGAAAGATAGATGCCTGAAGAGGGACGGCGAGATGAAATGAATGGCAAACAAGTTGGTAAACTTACAGTCGGTTGTCAACTTCATGATGTAGAACAATATGATGCAACCACCGTTCCCGTTGCAGGGCACACCAGTACTTGCGGCAAAGACTGATGCTCAGAAAGGGGAACATGAAACAATCCCAGTAGTCCCACAGCATGGCAAGGAAAATGAGCGCTCACATCAGCCTTCACGAAATGTCGGGCGAGCAGAGTCAGTGAGAGGTGAGTCGCAAAAGACACCTCGTACCAAGGAAACTTATGTCAGAGAACCTTGGCATGTCCAAGGGAAAGGCCTGTGTTTTAATACAATGAATGAAGAGAAGTCGAAGAGGATGTACAATGACGCCGGGAGTAGTCGCCAAAAAGGCTGAAATCTGTTGATAGCCGAGCTCCCAACCGAACAAATGAGGATTTGAGAGACCAGAGGAAGCGACTCAATGCTGAGGTAACATCCCCCGTCAAGCCAAGGACACCGTTCTTAGTGGAGTTAGATAAATTTGAGGCCCCAAAGAAATTCCACATATCGAGATTCCAGATTTATGACGGTAAGTCTGATTTGAACTTTCATGTTGGCTTATATTTAAATTCGATGGCTTTGTGGAGTGGGAACGAGCAGCTGTTGTGCAATGTGTTCCCTTTATCTTTTGGGAAAATCGTATCGAACTGGTTCTATAAGTTGTAGAAAGGAACTATGAAGAATTGGGAAGGCCTGGCCGAGATGTTTGTGACTAGGTTTGTTATAAACAAATTGCAGCCACTCAGGGTAGACTCCATGCTGGCTTTGAACATTAGCGAGGGTGAAAGTCTCAGGGCTTATGACAAAAGATATTACGAGGTGTTCAACCGAATTCCTGCTTGCAACCAGGAACTAGCGGTCGTGTTTTTTAAGAATGGCCTAGAGGATGAATGCCCGCTATGGAAATCGTTGGCCAAGACTCTACCAAAAAGTATAGAGAAGTTCATGGCTCGGATCGAGAAATACGCCAAGGCAGAAGAGGATATGCCAGGAATAAAGACACCAAAGTAAGAGAGGAAAAACAGCTCGCCGAAGTGAAACCGAGGTAATACAGGTTTTAACAGGTAAGAAACAGGGTTGAGGGCTGCACAAGCAGTCATCACTGTATTCAGAATCCCAGTCTACAAAGTTCTTAAAAGGATCAAGAACCAACCATACTACAGAGCACTGGAGAAGATCCTTGATGAGTTTATGGGAAGGAGCCTTGGGAAGCATTGTACTTACCATAATGAAGATGGGCACTTGACTCAAGGATATAGGGTTCTGAAGACACATTTGGAGGATTTGGTCAGACAGGGTCACCTGAGTGACCTAGTAAATGAGGCCAGGACAAGGGAAGAGCAAGCAAGGCTACCCTAGGCATCGGCAGCACCACCTCCACTACTGCCACCGCAACAAGCAGATGGACCTCGGGTGATTAATGTGATTCACTCGAAGGTTAATGAGAATGATGTACGTGGGGAAACTCAAAGAGTAAGGCACCTACAACATGTGTACTAGGTCTAGCAAAAGAAGCCTAGGACAAATGAGTACCAGGGGCCAATGGTTTCTTTTACTGAGGCAGACCTATATATGGTGCAGCATCCACACAACAATGCCCTGGTGATAACACTGAATATTAGAGAGTGCCAGGTGAGATGCATACTAGTTGATCAAGGTAGTTTTTGTGACATTATGTATGTTAGATATTACAAGGAGCTTGGCCTTCACCCAGATGACCTAGAACAATCTAACTGCCTAATGGTGGGATTCAATGGAACGCCGACGTGGCCTTTAGGAGCCACAAATTTGGAGGTACAGACAGGCACCTAGAAGGTAAGTACATAATTTATAGTAATTGGTGCCCCCTCCCCTTAAAATGTTATTTTGAAAAGACTGTGGTTGCACGCAATGAGGGTTGGTCCCTCAACGTTGCACCAACTGTTGTGGTTCCCAACGAAGTATGGAATTGAGGAGGTCAAAAGGGATCAGGTGTAGGCAAAAAATTGCTCCATGGCAGCAATGAAGTCCACATGCAATATGTGGGAAACGAAGACAGTTGAAATTGAAGACGAGGACATGGAGGTCCTAGATGATGTCGGCAAAGAACCAGCCGACAAAAGTAAGAAGGCTTTGAAGAAGATTCTGGTCTAGGAAGATGATGGAGAGCGCTTCTTCCTTCTCAGCTTAGGCTTAGCCGAGGAGGAGGAAAGGGAGTTGGAAACTTTCTTGCGAGTGAATATAGAAGTGTTTGCCTGGACGCCCTATAAGATGCCAAGAATCGACCCCGAGTTCACTTGTTATAGACTCAATGTTGACAGGTCGGCTAAACCTGTCATCTAGTGGGCAAGGAGAACGACATTAGTACATATGGAAGTAGTTGAGGAGGAAGTGGACAAATTGTTGGAAGCCAAGGGCTTTCGAGAGGTGAACTACCCAATCTGGCTGTCCAACATAGTAGTTATGAAAAAGAAGAACGGTAAGTGGAAGGTCTGCATGGACTTCACCAGCCTAAATAAGGCTTGCCCCAAAGACAGTTTCGCACTACCTAAGATTAATCAGTTAGTAGATGCCACTTCAAGGCATAGGAGGGTGAGTTTCTTGGAGGCATATAGAGGCTACTATCAGATAGCAATGTATGCCCCAGATGAAGAGAAGACGACATTTATCACCCCGAAAGGACTCTATTGTTATAGAGTAATACCTTTCGAATTAAAAAATGCGAGACCAACCTACCAGCGGTTAGTGACCAAAATGTTTAAGCATCTGATTGAGAAAGACAGTAGAGGTCTATATTGATGATATGGTCGTGAGGACCAAAGAACCTGAGAATCATAGCCGACTTGAAGGCAGTCTTTGACATCCTAAGAACATATCGGCTCCCACTCAATGCTTCGAAATGTGCATTTAGAGTCGGGTCTGGCAAATTCCTAGGATACTTGGTCACCAGGAGGGGCATTCAGGTAAGCCCAGATCAAATCAAGGCCATCCTTAACTTAAAGAGCCCGGCACCAGCCAAGCAAGTCCAGATTTTAACCGATAAGGCAACAGCCTTGAATAGATTTATCAGCCAAAGTTCTGATAAATGCAAGCCATTTTTTCAATTGTTAAAGAATGCCACAAATTTTTTGTGGACAGAAGAGTGCGAGGTCGCATTGGCCGACTTGAAAAGGTACCTGACAACACCTCCAGTTTTGTTAACTTTAATACCTAGGAAAGAACTATTCCTGTACTTGGCAGTATCAGACCAAGTTGTCAATGCAACGGTAATCCGAGAAAATGAAGGAGAGTAAAAGACAGTATACTATGTGAATAAGACCCTAGCAAGTACAGAAACCAGGTACCTGCCCTTAGAAAAGTTAACATTAGCCTTGGTGATGGCTTCCAAAAAATTGAATCACTATTTTCAAGCCCACAAGATTGTGGTGCCGACTGAGCATCCCTGAAGTTCCTGTTACAGCATGGAGATCTGACAGGTAGAGTAGCCAGATGAGCAGTGGTGCTGGGCCAATAGGACTTGGAATTCAAGCCTAGAACAGCGATCGAAGGCCAGGTTCTGGCCGACTTTGTGGCCGAGTTCACCCCTAGTACCATCCTATGTCGGGCTCCAGTGAGCCGCGACTTGGATTGTCTAGGAGAACCAGAGAAAACCTAACTGGGGCCAAAGAACCCCACACCAGCAACGCAAAAGAAGGAAGAGAAACTAAAACCCTGCGACATCTACATCAACGACTCATTCTGCCTATTTGTTGATGGAAGTTCAAACCGTTAAGGAGCGGGGGTAGGAGTGGTGTTGGTATCACTAGATGGGCGAACGATTGAGCAATCTATTCGTTTAGGGTTCAAGGCCTCAAACAACGAGACGGAGTATGAGGTGTTGATTGTAGGATTGAAACTAGCAGCAGTCATGGAAGCCGATGAGGTGGTAGTCTTCTGTGACTCCCAGCTTATTGTGAATCAAGCAACGGGCGAGTATGTAGCCCAAGATGAAAGGATGATAGCCTATGTCAAAGAGGTTGTCAAGCTGTTAACACTATTTGAGAATTGCCGGCTACAGCAGGTTAGCCGAGATGACAATAGTCATGCTGATGCCTTGGCAAACCTGGCTAGTGCAATAAAGTCAGGAGAACCAAGGACAATCATAGTTGATTATCTAACAGGACCAAATGTAGAGCCTCTGATAACAGAGTACGAAGCAATGTGTGTGGAAATGAGTCCTAGTTGGATAGACGCCATAGTTGTGTTCCTTAGAGAGAATAGACTGCCAAACGACCGAAAAGAGGCACACAAAACCAAGTTGAAGTCGGCCAGGTTCTGCCTGTTAGCAGAAGGTCATCTGTATAGAAGATCCTTCACTGGACTTTCACTTCGGTGTGTGCATCTCTCTCAGGTAGAGGACTTTTTATATGAGATCCATAAAGGAGTTTGTGAAAGCCATGCAGGGGGCAGGTCACTTGCCCATAGAGCCATCTCCCAGGGATACTGGTGGCCATACATACACAAAGATGCTGAAGCCTATGTCAGGAAGTGTAAAAAGTATCAAAAGTTTGCTCCTTTGATACATCAGCCAGTAGCAGATCTGAACCCAATGTCCAGTTCTTGGCCGTTTTCCCTACGGGGCATGGACCTAGTGGGACCACTGCCACAGGTAATTGGACAAAGAAAGTTCTTGTTAGTAGCCACAGACTACTTCACAAAATGGGTAAAGGTCGAACACCTTGTGAAGATTCGAGATATTGATGTGAAGAGCTTCATCTGAAAGAACATCATCACCAGATTCGGAATCCCAAGGGCCATAATAGTAGATAATGGCACCCAGTTTGGCAGTAAGCTAATCAAGAGCTTTTGTGCAAAATACAAAATCAAAAACTATTACTCTACCCCCAGCTTTCTCCAGAGCAATGGATAGGCAAAGGCATCCAACAAGACCATCTTGGATGGGATCAAGAAGAGACTGGAAGCAGCCAAGGGCAAGTGGATGGAAGAATTACCCAATGTGCTGTGGGCATATCGAACCACACCTAGAAGATTAACTAGGGAGTCCCCTTTTGCTATGGCATATGACACTGAAGTAGTCACCCCACTGGAGGTTGGCATCCCTGGAATTAGAACCCAGGGAGTGGAGAATGGGACCAACAAGGCATTCAGGGCCCGATATCTAGATCTATTAGAAGAAAGAAGAGAGAGAGCAATAATTCAGCTGGGGGCATACCAGCAGCATCTTGCTAGGACTTACAACAAGAAGGTCAACCCAAGAGAGTTCAAGGTTGGGGACCTCGTCTTGAGGAAAGTTGTCGGCAACAAGAAGGATCCTAAGGAGGGCAAACTTGGCCCAAACTGGGAGGGGTCTTATAAAATCATCTCGGTTGCAGGCAATGGGGTATATCGGCTTGAAGATGCTGATGGCAAAGAGTTGCCACGACTTTGGAACATTTGTAATCTAAAGTTTTTCTATCATTAGTTTTTGTTTTTTGAGATTTATGTAATTATTTTATTAGCCGACGTTATAATAAAACACTAGTTAGATTTTGTTTTTATTCTTGTTGAAATTTGTGCGATAAGGATTAGCAGTCTTATGACGATGTTTCCGAATGAAACATGACAAATAGCTTAGACTTTCCATATGATAGAGTTAAATTCAACTTGCCTATGGTAGAATTGAACTAAGTTTGCGATGTTTCCAAATGAAACATGACGAATAACTTAGACTTGCCATATGGTAGAGTTGAATTCAACTTGCCTATGGTAGAGTTGAACTAAATTTGCTATGTTTTCGAATGAAACATGACGAATAACTTAGACTTGCCATATGGTAGAGTTGAACTAAGTTTGTGATGTTTCCAAATGAAAAATGATGAATAACTTAGACTTGCCATATGGCAGAGTTAAATTAACACTTGCCATATGGTAGAGTTAACCTAAGTTTGATCTAGTTAAATTAGCAGCAAAACCGAGGTAGAAAATCTCAACTAATCTTTGTTTGAATCAGACTTCGGCAAGAATTGGAGTTGCATGCGTAATGTGAACATAAGTGGTACTTAGGTTCACATTAGGGGGCAGGAAGTAGGAATAGGCTTGACATTTATTGGAATTTTTTAAAAATTTACAAGTTAGAGTCAGCTGAGGTATCCAAATAAGGAGCACTTGAATTGTTTGTTACCTGAGATCACCAATCAGGTTGTCAAACCTGTAAAGGTTGAAAGGGTGAAGTCTTGATAAAAGATAGTAAGTACAAGTAAGGAAACAATACTTGTTGATTATTCAAAGAATGTTTCTGAAGTGTCCGTTGACTGAGATCACAGCAAAAGGTGAATTCCGAGATAAGTAGGTTCGAGATGACCAAGGCTGCACCCATGACAAAATGGGTCTGAGGTGATACATGTAGGATGTGTTTCGACCCGAAATGATTACACAAGTTAAGGTATACTTGGAAAAATTGCAAAAATATTCTAAGTGTGGAAGCATACAAAATAATGAAGACAGATAAAACATAAGAAAACAGACATTCAACACTTAGAGAAAAAGAAGACTTGCATTGAAAAATGAAGTTTTGGATTACAGCAGAGGGCACATCGGCCAAACAAAAGCAAGCATTGTTCACACAACAAAAAGTTACAACTATTCAAAAAGTAAAAAAGTATAAGCAAAGAAAAAATTCTAAGTACTGGAAACATTAGCGTTAACATCAAATTACTCAACCTCGGCTATTGGCATTGTGTTGGCCTCAGTCGGCAGAGCTCCCTCCTTCTCGGCCGTTATCTTGGCATCAATTTCAAGAAGGGTCTGGTCTGGACTCTTCTTCGCAGAAGTAATATTTTGGGGACCTTAACCTCCTCTCTATCCTAAGTCAAGTCCAGGACTTACTCATTCAGAGTTAGGGACTTGGCCCCAGCAGATTCTTCAGCATCGACTTCGGCCTCAACTTTTTCTTCCCCCTTAGCCTTATCCTCAGATTGGCTTGGAGTATGAGGGAATGGCATGACAAGTCAGCTCGTATCCCGAAGAAGTGAGTCATCCGGGATGACCAACTCCTTCAAAGCAGTCATCCAGCCAATGGTGTAACCCTTGTTACATGCCTGATTGACTTGCTTCTTGTAAGCATCATGGACGTTGGCTGCCCCTTCGACGTAGGCTTTCTCGTCGATAGCTTTAAGGTCGGCCTCTTTTGTGGCAAGCGCCGATTGGAGCTCGGTTTGGGCCTAGGCCTCTATGGACTCGCCTTTTTCTGCCCCCTTTTGAAAAGATTTGAAAAGAAAGGCCTCACTGTTCGGACTCCCGCGGTTCTGAATCTAGTCTCACAAAGTGCAATGTGAAATTGATAATCACCAAAAAGTCCAAATCTGGCAAATCTTTTTGGAAAATGAATTTTAAATCAAATAATACTAAAATTGGACTGCTTTGCCAGATACAGAGTCGCCACCTAAATATTTTGTTTTTGGGGAAATTTAGGCAACCTTGACTCGTGCCAAAGGTCACGTGTCCGTCATCACCAAAGTTGCATCGGCTCGGGAACTTGGGTATGAGAGGGGAAGATCCTGAATTGAGCACCCCCGCTCGTCCGATCAAAGATCGGCCTCTACTAACCATGATATCATGTTTTATAAACATTATGGGCTTGTTTGGTTTGTGTTTCAGAAACATGTTTCTGAAAAAAAAAAGTACGAAAACATGTTTGGTTTGGTTTTTTGGGAAATTTGTTTTGGAAAATTGTTTTGAGAGAGAGTTTTGGAAAAAGTGATTGATTTGATGTGTGTGTGAGAGAGGTTTGTTTGGAAAAGTTGTTTGGTTTGTGTGTTTTGGGAAATTTTTTTGGGAAAATTTGTTTGGTAGAGAAAATTTCTGAAACTTGTTTCTGAAAAAAATTTCTGAAATTTTTTTCCCAAACACAAACCAAACGAGCCCTATGTGTTCTTATTCCGATTATTAAACTAGCTTTACTATGTGATGCACATAAGCAAATATAAACTAGTTTGCTGAAGTTGGAACAATTCAACTCATGTTTGTTTGCTAAAATGGTTTGAATTTGCCACCTCAAGTAGACTTAAAGTTTGCGAATTTGCCACTAAACATAGTGGGCTTAAAACATGATTTGCCACTCAACAAAGTGGGCTTAAAATGTACATTTGTTGAATTATTCCAATTTAAATAACAAGCCTTCATCCACAGGCATTCGTGCAGTTTAGCATTTAAGCACATAGCCTCATGGCAAGCATGCTAATCATGGCAATATGGAAATCACACTCATGCAAGTATGCTAAAGCGTAAAAAACTCACCAAGTACTCTGAGCCAAAACAATAACTAGTTAGAAATATGCATGATTCTAACTATACAAGATGCCTAATGCAACGCATGCAATAATGCAATTCATAGGCTCGGCTACTAATGTGGCATATGGATTGATTTGAACAATATGCGGTTAAACATGTATTCAAAGGATTATATTGAAATGGCAATGCAGTTTGAATGATGCGCCGAGTCTCGGTGCATGCAATTCGAATGAATGGATGCAAGCATGCGATATGCTAATTAAAACATGCCCCTAATCCAACCATCAAAAGCGATTAAATAAAAGGGAGAAAGACGTGGGGTTGGAAAATATACACACACGCACGCACGCACACTTATTACAATATTATGCCCTCGCGAAGGAGGGTCCAAATGAATAAGCTAACCAACTAGCTACGCTAATTAAGCTAACTAATTCTTACAACAATTGAAACGAATTAACTAACTTATTCTAAGCTAATTAAATATTACAAATCGAAGTAATTAGCTAAATACTAAGCTAATTAAGTACAAAGCAATTAAACTAATTAATTAGCTACCACTAATTAACTAAACAAAGCAATTAAATGGCCTTGGGAAGCGAGGGATGCATACATGTTCGGTTTCTTCACCCGAAAAAGCCACCGCCTTGCCACTGAATGCCTCTGTTTGCACATTTGAATACCAACAGTGCTGCTAACTCCCAGAATGCCTCTGCTTTAACTTACCAACACACTGTGCAATTTTCATTGGTGGCCGATAGGGGGCTGGTTGGCTGCCACTGGTGGCCGGTCGGTCACTAATGACATGAACCCCTCTTTTTGCTGTAATAAAGAGCAGACAGAGCAAAACAGTGTATTCTCACGGGTTTGTGTGTACTGTTTACACTCCTTATCATCAAACAATCTCAAAGGAGTGAAACTCTTGGCTCTCAAACCACCAACCAAGCAATTTCCATGCATGATTGCCAAAGAACCAAGTTTGTACAAGTTAATAAGTGCAAAACAAGACTCAAAAAGACCACCACCCTATCATGCATGATCAAGGGTGATGGTGACCAAGGAAAGTAACACATTTCATTACTTTAAGTATGAAATGTTCCATTTTCCTTGTGTTCGAATTAACGTTCGATTCGAACATGCAACGCGAAAAATGCTTATCTTGCCTCTTTTACTTGTCATTTTTTGTTTACTCATTTTAGTTACTGATTCATTCTTTAATCGATTAAGTCCAAAAGTGAGTGTCCTCTAATGGAAAGATGGCTCAAACCACAAGTTACTTTGGGCATGAAAGAGGCATTACACTGTTGGTAATGAACCCCCTAAGAGATTAAACCATTAGGTGCAACACCTCAATTCCACACTTAGGCAAACAAGTGGTTTGAAACCACTTTCAAAGCAAATAAAAGAGTGAAGAATGGAGAGAGATTGCAGAGATTTTAGTGCTGAAATGAAGTGCAAAACAACACTAAAACATGCTATTAACTGAAAGCAATGATGATTAAAGCATTAAAACATCAAGCTAGTGAAGGAAATTACACTACAACTATGAAATACAAGCCTTAACTGAGCTAACCAGCTCAAAACAGAGTCAAAACAGGTCAAAACATAAGCAAAAGCATGCTAGACTTAAGCTAAGGTAATCTAGAAAAACATGCTAACTCATGAAGCTAACTAGGCATGCAAACAAGACACAAGGAGGGGAGGCTAACCCCTCCAATTTTGGACTTCAAAACAAGGTTTTTACCACTGAAAAACCTCTGAAATTCAGTGGTTAAAAGGCCCAAAAAATTTGATTTCAAAGTGATGAAAAATAGCTCAAAAAGCTTAACAAGCTAAGAAGCAAAAGGGATGGACAACCCCCTAACTCAAAATGGGCTCAAACCACCACTTTTAGGTCTCAAAAACAGAACTTTTTACATGTCAAAACCAGCCTCAAAATAGTAGAAAAAGATGGCAAAGCAAGTATTGAAAGCAAGCTTAAATAACAAGTGTTATACCTCTTGAAGCTAAGGCACAAAATAGGCAACAATCCAAGCCCAAACCTCCTTCTAAAGCTCAAACAAGGCTCCAAGGGATCTCAGCCCAGAGGTGAGAGTATTCGGTTAAGGGTTGATGAGCAAAAACTAAGAGAAACTAGGCAAAAGTGTACAAAATATCAAGAGAGAGAGAGAGAGAATTCTAGAGAAGAAGGAAATTAGAAAACTTTGGTTAAGTACAAATAAAAAATAAAACAAAAAGAAACAAAGTGTAGAAGCTTACCAGAACACAATGCTGCATCATCAACGCATAGTTTTCATATTCAGCAAGCTCGGCCATGAGATTAATATCGGCCGGCAGGAGTACAGCGGTGGAGAGAGCGGCCCCGACCTCCACACTGTCAAATGCACTGTCGCCGGTTACTAGAGGTCGGTCTCCGACCATAACTGTAGGAGCCCAAGGCTCGTCGGCGTAGAATATGCCAAGATGAGCTGTACCCTTTGACCTCGGCTTTTTTTATGAAGGTTCTTCCGATGATCCGGCTTCGGCAGGCCTCTTCTCAGCAGCAGATGATTTTTTCTCAATCTCGGCCAACTTTGAGATCGGCACGATGTCCTTAGACTCCACCTCCATAGTAGTGGCCTTTGCCTTAGCCCTTTTTACCCTTCTGACTTTGGGCTTTGGCTGAGACTGAGAAGAGGAGGAGGAGTGGACCACCCTAGGGATGTCAGCAAGAAGGTCATTTGGAATAATTTTAGCGCGGCCCATCTCATTGGCGGTAACGACAACAGTGACTTTGGGACCGAAACAAATTGTTGGGAGGGCAATAGAAGGGTTGGATATGTGTCGGCGCTGTCACTGAGCTAGAGGAATTAGCAAGGGGGTAGAAGTGGACGGCTGGTCGGCAGGATTAGATGTGGAGGCCTGATCTGGCCTTGAAGATGAAACAGCTGGAGGAGTCGTGGCAAACAGAGGAGACTTGCTTTTTTAAGGGACGTCGGGCAGAGGGCTCCGATACGTCAGGATGTAGTTGAGGAGGATATGAGCCTTACGAACTTCAATTGGTAAGCCGAGGAGGCGAACCAAGTCCTTGCTTGGAACGTATGTCTGGCGAAAGTTCTTTTTTGGCTGTGGAAAGGCTACGAAGGCAGAAAGAAAAGCATTAGAATAGATTAACAGAAAGATTGTTAAGTAAGGTAATAGAGAAGGGACTTTACGGGGGGACTAAGTCCTTACCCTTGTCATCCCTAAAACCTTGACGGCGCAATGGAAAAAGGTGGAGCTCATCGTCTGGCACGAACTCCTAATTGCTTGAGACAATCAGGTAGTCGTCCGCCACGCCCTTATTGGAGTCCAGAATGTCAGCTATTAGCTTGTACTGAGTGGATCTCGGCTTGAGGTAGTATGTGTAGCCAGTGTTCGTCTTAAGGCCACACATAGTATAGCAATACTGGATATCGACTAAGGTAATTCTGGCATTTTGCCTACGTGTCAGCTCAGCAAAACCATTGATAATCCTAAAGGAGTTAACAACTAGCTGCATGAGATTGAGTTTATAATAGTGGAGGACTTCCCTGAAGAGAATGTCGAGGGGAAATCTGACTCCGCCCTCAATGATGGAGACTACAGGAAATGGCATGTAGTCCTTCCCAGGCATGATAGAGTCATAATCTCCAGCAGCAACCAAAGTTGAACGTCGGTTGGAATGGAAAACTCTTGCCTAAAGTACTCTAGTTTAGAAGGGGTGTCTACCTTCCACCTAAACATATCCATAATGTCGGCTTGAGGAAATCAGTACTAGACTTCTGGAAAAAAGTGGTTGAAAAGGGTCTGAAGACCTCGGCTAAACCCTAGAAGAGCACTACGGTGAGGATTGTGAAGATCTAAGAGGAAATCTGTTTCAATTTTCTTAAGTGTGTGGTTTCTAATCAAATCCCAAACCTAGAACTCTATACAAATGAACAAATATTCGAAGGCAAAGATTTGGAAAAAACATCAAGAAACCATAAAGAGAGCATGATTTAGAATCAGGAAAAGACAAATACAAATGTGGTAAGAACTGTGTCAGACATTCAAGAATGAGGCAGAGAACAAGAAAATCGATATGCCCACACCAAACGACAAAATTCGTGAAATAGGAGTGTGCAAGGTTGTGTACAAAAACCATGGGCATTGCAAAAAGTAATTCCTCATAGTAGAAAAATAGTGTATAACTACAAATACAGAGGCAAATTTCACAGCAACAAATACAGTGTAAGTATGTGGCAAATTCGAAAAGGAAGTATATTGAAAAACAAGAAAAATGAAAAGGAAGAAGTCAAGGACTAACCGATTGGAGCCGGAGAAGCGGACATTGGGATAAGGTTCGCCAGAGTCTAATGACGGTAATGACTGGAAACAAACAATGAGGAACTTACCGGAGGGGGTAAACGGAGCAGTTGCAGAGCTTTGAAGGGATTGGAAATAGTGGGTTTCGTACAGAACTTTAGAGAGAGAAAATTTGAACACAGAGAGAGAATGTGAGAATGCGAAGTGAAGAGAGAGAGAGAGAGAGAGAGAGAGAGAGAAGAAGTTTTGTTAAAAATGTGAAAATGCGACAAAAACATAATGAGCTGCCTTGGATGACGTGTCTGTCAGGCAGTATAGGCAGGAATGACGTGCTCTGATAGCGTGTCTCAGGTACAAACCAACAAAGAAAGGATACGTGTATGAAATAGTTGGAAAGATTGTGCGTGACAGGTCACTGCTAGTTATAAAAGTAGGGCGAGCATTGAGCCTAAGTCCACTGAAGTAAGGCTTCTAAAGGGATCAGGTTACTACTAGTTATAAAAGTAGGGCACCCTCGTGGGTCTGAGGTAAGTTTTTTCTTGTGAGTTTAAGCACAATTTGCTATCTGTGAGAGATTTGATTACTGACTTGATCGTCGGAGTGCCCACGGGTGGACGAACCACTGCCAGATTCTCATCTTCTTGTACAGGTTGTTGGGTTTAATCTATTCTGCAGGTGCCCTCTAGCTAAGTTTCCAGTTTGGTTGTGTGGTCAAAAATCAACACCCACATTACTCACATGGGTCAAATATGGAAACTGTTTTACTAGACGATCGGTGAGACAATTGTCCAGACGACCGGAGGATATTATGATGGTCATAGCCAATAAGATTTGATCAAGATGACAATCGTGATTGACAAGTGATCGGATGCACAGTTTCTGTGTTCAAATTTGTGTTCAATTATTTGTGCGCCTAGACTTTTTATAAGGCAATTAATGCAAGTCATTTAGGCACTATTTGGCAAGTGTTTTTTTTGGGGGGGGGGGGGGGGGCTAAAATAGGCAATAAAGATAAAATAAGTTCAAATAGTTAATAGACAAAACATCATATCTAATCCATAATTATTTTATTTTTTCTCTCACGACCATCAAATCAACTACAAAAAAAAAAAAAGAAACTATTTTTCCAAATACAACTATTTTAACCAGACTAAAATAATCAAAAAGTTAAATAATCAATTAAGATAGTTTACTTCCATGAGAAATAGAGAGAGATATTATTGTAGCAATTTGCAACAATATATTATAATATAAATAAATAAATTTTCTTAATTGAGATGCCAACAATTATATTATTATAAAACATTTTGTTTTAAATTTTAAAATTTTATAATTAAATGATACGAGTGTAAGTGAAAAAAATTATAAAAATTATTAATTTACATAATATTTTTATTTTATAATTATATGTTACACTTACAGTATTTTGTTTATTCTTTATACAATATATATTTGTAGATCACTCACTTACGACACACATATAGCGATTCAATGTTAAAATGAGTTTTGTGTGGGGTTTATTGTGTGAATAATTATGGGTTGTGTACATGGGTTGTATGAATAATTTCCTGTAAAACAACCTTAATAGAGGTAAACGCATATTTGCAGCCCTTCCTCAGCTCTTCTTTTCTGACTCAACTAAAGCCGTTTGGAAGAGTTCAGATTTGATCACAAAAATACTTCACACGTGTATTCTTTGTGATCAAATCTAAACTCTTCCAAATGGCGTCGTATTTCCTGTAAAACAACACCGATGAACTAACTGGTGGGTGTGTGTTGGAAAACTCCTCCGATACTTAAGTCAGTTCTCACGATCTGCATGAAAAAAACTCTATAAATTCTGTAACCTAAATATGCGTTTACCTCTGTTAAAGTTAACTCTGAGTTTTTATATCTTTTGCATGATAGAATTTTAGTTGAACTCTAGTGTAGAGAACCTAATTTTTGGTAATTACACTTGAAACCCTAAGCCTTAGGTTAATTGCATTTTAGTCCCAAATTTCATAAAATTTTACAAAATGGTCCAATAAAGAATAATTTTTCTGTATTTTATTTTGCATTATAATTAAATCCTAGAACACCACTTTATAATTGGAAATACCCTAAAACTTGGTTTTTATTTATTTACCTCCTAGTTTCGAAATTAATTCATACATTTTTTTTAAGCCTATTTGAATATTAGTTATTTGAATCTTTATTATTTATTTGAGCAAATAAATATCTTTAAATAAATATTTTTATTATTTATTTTATTCTTTATTTGAGCAAATTAGTGGAATACAAAGGGCTTGTTTGGTTTGTTTTTTGGAGAGTTGTTTTTGAAAAATTTTTTGGAGAGAGAGTTTAGAAACTTTTTTGGTTTGTTTGGTTGTATATTTTGGGAGAGTTGTTTTTTTGGGAGTTTGGGATGATTTGATATTTTGGGAGAATTTGAGTAGATGTGTATAAGAGAAAAAGTGATTGAGAAGGAGAGAGGAGTGAGAAAAAGTGATTGATTGATGTGTAAGAGAGAGAAAGTGATTCTGAAAATTTTTTGAGAAAAACTCAAACCAAACCATTTTTTAGAAAATTTTTTCTAAAATTCATCTCCCAAATACAAACCAAACATACCCAAAATATCTAGATTTTTATGATTTTCCTTAGTCTTTAAGCAAGAGGGTAGAATGGTCTTTTTAACCCAAATTCATGGCCTATAAATTGAGAGCCTTGCCTCAATTTCACACCCATATTTTAGCAGCCAAGGAGAGGGTGAGAGAATGAGAGAGTGATTAGGGGGAAATAGAGGAGAAGAAGGGGGGAAAAAGAAAAAAGAAAAAGAAGAAGAAGGGAGAATAGGAAGAAAATGTGGTTTCTTGAGTCAAGGTAAGAACACATCTCTCCCTTATCTTCTCCAATCCTTCACCCATCTTATCCTATTGTCTAGATGCCCTCTTATGTTGCATATTAATGGTAAATAGGGTTTTTGATGTGTATGAAAAGTGTGGGTTTGATTTAGTGACGTTGCCTTACAAGTTTGTCAAATTATGCACTGCTGCAACTTCTCTAATTTAAAAGAAATATCAAACCTATTTATTTCTCAAATATGAATTTCGTGTAGGATATTTTGTGTGTTTAGAGCTTGTGATAATTTTATTAGCCCCTCCTTGTGTGATTTTAGGGCTTGGATATTGTGTTTAAAAATCTGGTCCTAAGTCTCTGAAAAACAGTCCACTTCTTTCAATTTTATAAAATTTCATAAAAATCATCTCATGTGGGTTATTTTGTTAAAGTTTAGAATTCTGAGTCCTCTTTCCAACAGAATTTATTTGGGTGAAAATCATCGGGTAGATTGAGAGGAAAGCTAGTTTTCACATAGGGTGACAAATCTGGATAGGTTTTTCGAATATAGCTTGTGAATGAATTCCTGGAAGTTCTGTGCAAATTCTAAGAATTGGAACTGAAACTAGACAGGTTGATTATTGTTTATGTGCAATTTCAGCCCCTAATTTGACCTAGAAGTATTTTTACCAAAGCATTATTGTTAGCCCTGCAGAACTAAATAGTGCTGAAAATAGTGTTTTATTTTGTTAGTTGTCTCCAAGTATTTCAAAGCATGCTGTAACAAGCCCGCGAGGGACCTCGCTACAGTTCGGACTCGATTTGTGTCACGGTTCTTAATCTGAACCAAAGAGTCCAAATCCGGCAAATCGTTTTGAGAAAACAGATTTTTTTGAAAGAAGTGCCAAACATGGACTGCTTTGCCAGATACAGAGTCGCCACCTAAATATTTTTTTAATGGGGGAATTTAGGAAACCCTGACTCGGTGCTAAAGGCCACGTGTCCGTCATCACCAAAGTTGCCTCAGCTTGGGAACTTGGGTACGATTGGGGAAGGTCAGCTATGAGCACCCCCTCTCGCCCGATCCGAAGATCGGCCTCTACTAACCGTGATATCTTGTTTTGAAAACATTATGTGTTCTTATTCCGGTTATTAGCCTAGAATTACTATGTTGTGCGCACAGCAAATAAGTATAGACCAAATCGCCCAAATTAGAACAAAACATTTCATGTTTGTTTTGAAAATGGTTTTACTACTCGCAAGTAGGTTAAAATGCCGGTTTTGCCACCCTCCAGTGGGCTTAAAACTTACAGTTTCAATGCATTTATTCCAATTTAGGTAATTCAACCTCCATCCACAGGCATTCAAGCAGTTATATCACATAAGCAGCTAGCCTCATGGTAATCATGCTATTATGGCAACACTCACACGCATGCGGTATGCTAAAACATAAAAGCTTACCTAGCCGTGCCAAAATAGAAACTAGTTAGTAATCATGCATGATCCTAGTTCATGTTAAAAATGGCTAATGCATCACATACAGAATGTCACCAGAATAGGCTCGGCTAATCTATAATGACATGTAAAATGCTGCAACTAACACGTATTCAATTTGGAATTGAAATACAGATGCAGTTAGAATGATGCGCAAAGCCCGGTGCATGCAAAACAAATGAATGGATGCAAACATACTGTCATACTGTATGCTAATTGAAACATGCCCTAGACTAACCATCGAAAGCTGGTAAATAAAAGGGAAGAAAGACGTAGGGTTGGAAGACATACACACACTCACGCACACTTATTACACGATTTTCCTCGCTCGGAGGGTCCGAATAGATATTACAGTCTGAATAAATAAAAGTAACTACTCTAGCTATTTTAAATATTACAAAACTTCAAATTAATTAACAAATTAAATGCAAAAAGAAGGTGGCCGCAGCCCCGCCTCGGAATGCGTGTGAGGATGTATGTTCGATCCATCTTGCTTGGAAACCCGCACTATGCCACCGCTACCTCTGTTTACACTGCCCTGCTTCTCTGAAGACTGCAAAAGTCTTGGTACATGCTCTATGGATGTTGAGGAATACCACCGGCCAAGCATAGACACCACCGGCCAAAGGGATGAACCACCAGCCACCTTTTTCGTT
>CM069910.1:91576898-91629610 GCA_036172215.1 Camellia granthamiana
AACCCTGACTCGTTTGCCTAAGGCCACGTGTCCGTCATCACCAAAGTTGCCTCGGCTCGGGAACTTGGGTACAATTGGGGAAGGTCAGCTATGAGCATCCCCGCTCACCCGATCAAAGATCGGCCTCTACTAACCATGATATCTAGTTTTGAAAATATTATGTGCTCTTATTCCGGTCAATTAGCTAATCTTACTATGTGATGCGCACAACACAAAAGTATAGACTAGATCGCCTAATTTGGAACAAAGCATTGCATATCCGCTTGTTTGAAAGACATTTTGAAATTTGCTACTCGCAAGTAGGCTAAAACACGGATTTCAACGAGTTGTTCCAACTCAAGCAATCCAACCTCCACCCACAGGCATTCAGGCAGTAAATCAACTAAGCATTTAGCCTCATGGCAAGCATGCTGTCATGTTAACATTCACACTCATGCGAGATACTAAAGCATAAACACTCACCTAGTACTCCAAGCCAAAAACAAGGAACATGTTAGTAATCAAATGTATGATCCAAGTCCATGTTAAGATGGCTAATGCATTGCAGGCAAAATGCAGCTAGAGTAGGCTCGGCTAATCTATAGATGGCATGTGAAATGCAACAGATAACATGTATTCAAGTTAGATTTGAAATACTATGCAATTAGTATGATGCGCCGAGCCCGGTGCATGCAATACTGATGAATGATGCATACATGCATAGCATAAGGATGTTAATTGAAATATGCCCTAATACTAACTATCAAAAGCAGGTGAGTAAAAGGGAGAAAGAAGTGGGGTTAGAAGACATGCATTACATACACGCACGCTTATTACAAATTCGCCCTCGCTCAGAGGGACCGAAAGAATAATACAATTTAATCAACTAACAAGCTAATTAAATAGTTACAAACCAATTAACTAGTTAAGCAAATTAACTAAGCCAATAAAGCGATAAGACAGCCTCGGGAAGAGGGTCCAATGCATGCGTGCTCGACTCCGCTCATAAATCCACCACCATGCACAAGCTGCCTCTGTTTGCACTGTTTTATGCCTCTAAAAATTACATAAGTCCCAAGATTGGTTCTGGAACACTCCCTGAGGGTTGTGGGATGTCACCGGCCAAGAGGGAACACCACCGGCCATGGAGGAATGGTCATCGACCATAAATGTGGCTCTCGGCCAGAAGTTTGTGGTCGGCCGGCACTCAATGTGGTCGGTCGGCCATCTATGCCTGCAGAACCCTGTTTTGACAGCAGCAGAGGGCAGACAAGACATGGCAATGCATTTCAAAGCAATATTTGCACCACCAACCTCCCCATCATGTTATGGACTCAAGGGAATTTGGTCTTCGACCCTTGGGCCATCAATCACGCATTTCCATGCATGATGGCCCAAGAAGCCAAGTTGTGCATTTTGATGTCAAATGTAATGCACATAAACACACAAGGGACCCAACCTCTATCATGGTAATTCAAGAGGCAAGGCATGCATGCAAAATGCAACCTAAGCATGCGAGCTAAGTATGCAACATGAGCATGGGGACAAACATGCAAACATGCTAGCATGTGACAACCTATCAAACATGTGAACAAGCAATGTATACTAGGCACACAACCTAAGCGAACAAGCATGTACCAAGTATGCGAGTTAATCAAGCATGCAATATGCAATGTAAACATGTAAGTATGCAAGACATGTAACATGTTAAGCAACTTAATCAAGGAAGTGCATGCCAAATGCAAGGTGATTCAAGCATGCAACAACATGCGATAGGCCAAGCATGCAACAACACGCAAGGTGAGCATACAACAACATGCGAACAATGGACTTATATCAATTTGGGCAGCTCTCAAATAGGCACAAAACAGTGGCCAAATGCCAAGGAAATGAAGGCAAATGCACATACAAGCATGCATGCAATACTTAAGCATAGAGAGGGGACTTTTAAGCACACTTAAAAGGAGATGAACATGGACAAATGACAAACATGATGAACTCTAAAGATCATGTTAAGGATGGTGTCAAACCAACTAAACAAAACAATCAAAGCATGCAAGCAAGGTTCAAACTTGAAAACTAGCCACGGAACTCAAACCAAGGCTATATGAAGCAAGCCCCAAAGGGCCATGGAGACCTAAAATAGTCCCAATGCAGGTCTGAACAAGACCAAAGACACACCTAGATGGCATCTAAATGGCCTAAATCTAAAGGCATGCACAAAGGTCCAAACATGGAGCATAAAACGCAAACCGTTTGAAGCATCAAAGGAGCCATAAATGCAAGTATACAAACATGCTATATGGACTGAAATGACATGATAAGTGGTGCCAAACCACTGAAATGATGCAAGGAGAGCATGCTAGAGGGGCCAACACTCAAGGCCTACAAGGGAGATTGCATGGTAGCTATACAAAGCAAGTCATAGATGACCCAAACAACCAAAAAGCTAGGCCAAAATCATGCATAAAAGCTTCACAAAGCTAGGCCAAAATCATGCTAAAAACAAGGCTCAAAGCACAAGGCATGTTAAGGCAATTTCATGGCATTACAAGACAAGTATGCAAAGCATGCATGGTGTGTCTAAACCAACTTAAAACAGAGGTAAACCATGGAAAAATACTACCAAATACCAGCTAAGACATGGCCAACATGGACTTAAATAAGGTGCTCACACATGAGGCTAAAATGGCAAGTATTGAAGACAATAAGGAGAGGGGATGGCCCTCTCCTTCTTAGAACCTTAAAACTCCATCCCCACCACTGAAATCCCTCTAGATTTTAGTGGTGAGGAGGCCAAGACAAGGTGGTCCCGGAGCTCACAAAAAGTGCAAAAAAATGAGGCCAAACAAAGCCTAAGAGGGGTCAAACAACCCCAAACACCAAAACAGCCTTAAACAACTATTTTAAGCACTCAAAATCAGAACTTTTATTAGTTATACACAAAGCTTAAAAACAGATGCAAGGATGGCTAAAAGCCTAAGCAAAAATGGGGAATAAAGGGGTAAAGTTCTTACCCTTGAAGACCTCTTCAAGAACAATGCTCCAGCTGGTCTCTCCAAGCTTAGATCAACTCAAGAACTCTGAAAATCACTCTTTAGCACCTCAGTAGCCAAAGGAAAGTGTAATACTAGGTGTTTGTATGCAAAACTATGAACAAAACACCTTAATACACACACAATATGGAAAAGAGGGAGATATAGAGATAGAATAGATACACAACCCTCTAACCCTAATCTCGGAGCTCTGAAATTTTTTTAGAACCCTTGAGGAGGGAGGAGAAGCCCTCCTCTTATAGAATTCCAACTCTTGCAAAGCTTACAAAACAAGCTAAGCAAGAGGGAAATCCCTCCATACACGTGTATGGAGGGGGTGCAAAGTGGGTGCCAGCTGGCACAAAATATCTGCCAAAAGTAGATGAACAGTGGTCGACCAACAAAAATGGCCATTTGACCAACAAATGTGGCCGGCCGACCTCTAAGAGTGCCGACCGGCCATCACTAATGGCCGGTGGCAAGAAAACATGGCCGGTGGCCTCAAGCCATGGCCGGTGAGGTGTGGGGATGGCCAACAAGCTATTCCCTGCCCTCAGAAGCAAAACAACAAGTGTTTGGTGCAAAACCAAACACAAAACAGGTAAGTCGAGAGGTCTTGAGGCAAGGCGCGTGGCGAAGACCTCCGAGAACTCAGGACGAACACAAACATGGATGATCACCGAGTGTTCAAACGGTGACGTCCAAGTCTTGAGGACGGTCAAAAATGGGGTGTCTACAATTACTTTATGACAGCCCTATACCAGTGCCTAACTTTTGTTTTGTACTATGCCTTGTTACTCATGTCTCTACCGTGTCAACTTTTCCCCTTCCTCTTGTACCTTACCAAGAAGGGGAAAAAATCTAGAAAGAAGAGAGAATTGTTTTGTACTATGCCTTTTTACTCATGCCTTGTGTTTGTCTTTGTTTATATGTTTAGAAGAGAGAATTATTTCAAGATTTGGCTCCACTTTTGTCGAACTCTTTTGGTATTATCATTGCACTCTTGCAGGTATGCTTTATATTGTTCATAATAATATTTTGTAATCAGTTTTTTGCCCCACAGTTGATGTTTGCTGCAATGTTCTTCATTAATCACTGGCTAATCTGCTTGTCAAAGTACCTACCTTAATTTTCTTTTCCATTCATAATTTATTTTACTAGAAAATGCTATTCGTCTTAGCTCTTCTTTTGTTTATCAGACATAGATTATGTTCCTTTATAGAGCACATCAAACAAGGGGTATATGTTCCACTCTGTCTTGTGGCAGTAAATCGACGGTTCATGCTATCGTGGCGTTGATTATACTGGTGACCTGTGCATTTATTGTTTATATATCTACTGTTGTGCACACGTTTTTGCATTGATCGTGCAAATTCTGAGTTCTGCTTGTGTGTTACTTGATTATAAGATATGACTAAGAGATTAAAGAAGTATGTGAACTTGGTGGTGTTGATTTGGTGAAAATTGATGGTCTGATTCCTGTAAAAAAATTATTTTGGGGGGCTAATTATGATGATTTGGTAAGTATTTACCTATGCAACACGGACACGGACACGAGACACGACACGGACACTCGGACACGCAATTTTTCAAAAAATAGAGGACACGACACACTGGGGACACATTAAATATATATAATTTTATTTATTTATTATATGTCTAAAATAAAAATAAAATCATTAATTCTTATACAATCACAATAATAATAAAATTAATAAACATAATTTTAATTTTTTTTAATAAAAAAAATGAGTTTTTTTAAATAAAAATAATTTATTTTATGAATTTTAAGTTTAACAAAAAAAAATAAGTATAAAAAAAAGAAAAAAGAAAAAAAAAAGAGATGGAGAGAGAAACGTTGAAAAAAAATATAAAAGAGAAAATAGAGGAGAGAGAGAGTGAAGTCAAAAAGGCAAAGACAGACAGAATCAGAAAATGGAGAGACGAAAGGGAGGAGACGAGGAAGAAAATGAAGAGAAGAGAAGAGAAGAAGAAGAAGACCAGAGAAGATGGTGATAGAGAAGACGAAGAGAAGAAGAGAAGAAGCAGAATATCTCAGTTTCTTGGATTGATCTGAAACAGGTTAGGCTTCTCTCCCTCGATCTCTTTCTCTGTCTCATCTGCTCCCTCGATCTCTTTCTCTGTCTCCGTCGATCTCTCTCTCTTTTTCCCTGTCTCCGTCGATCTCCTCCTCTCTTTCTCTGTCTCCTCTCCAACAATTAGGGCTTTTTGATCCACCTCAGGCATGTCCGAAAAGTGTCCCGCCATGTCCATGGCGTGTCAGACTGGAAGATTTCAAAAAAAAAAAAGACACATTAGAGAGAGCGTCGAATACGTGTCCGACGCGTGTCAGTGTCCGACACGTGTCCGACACTCGTACACAGGGCCTAGGGACGTGTCGGTGCTTCATAGGTATTTACGGTTGCAAATTATGCTTATTTGGATATTTTAATTTAAAATTAGATGAATTATTGAGCTAACAGAGTTAAGTTGAAACATGTCTAACTTGGATGCACTATATGCACTTTGTTATGTATTTTTTTTAGTTGTGGAAATTGTTAAATCATATTTTGTTTATAATCAATCATTGAATTTTAAAAGGAAAACAAAATCCTACAGAAAAGGATGTTGTTTTGTTAGAGAATGCACTGAAGTAATGGAAAAGAAACATTGACTTGACTTCAAACTGCTCTTTTCATAGATGACAACACACCACACAATGACAGGAGAATCCATGCCGATGCCCCCACAATATCTTGATCCTATTGGTTTCTCTTTGTAGCAGATAGGCAAGTTGACACTTTATTTTGTCAAAAAAAATTTGCTCGGGAAAAGTTACTTTTAACTGTGAAGATAATTTCTTTTAGCAATCCCCTCATTAAAGAGACATAATAATTTTTTTCTTCAAGGTGCAAGGAAATTTACTTGTATAAATGAATGAAGTAATGTTGTTAATTATGGCTTCATTTTTGTAGGCTTCTTCAGAGATTATGGAGTAGATGGTTCTTGGGGGTGTTTGGTAAAAAAATTTTGAACTTAAATCAGCTTTTGGCTTAAATTAAGCTATATTAGTGTGTTTGGTAAAACTTATAAGGCACAGATTATGGCTTAATTTAAGCCATTTTCGGCTTAAATGTAAAAGTTGCTCCAAGGGTGCTTAATTTTACAGCTTAAGCGCACAGCTATTTTTGGAGGGGCAAAATGACTTAAATGCCCCTCCAAAACTTAAGAAATCACGAAAATGCCACTATATAAACATAGTTCTGAGTTCAGACCTAACCCTTCTCCTCTCAAATGATACTCTCCTATTCTCCTCTCCTTTCACTGCTGAACGACGAAGAACTGCTCCACACGTCGAAGATTGTGGCGATCGTCCCTGTTTTCCATTATCTCCACCAAAAAGTAAGATTTGAAACCCTAAACCCTATGTTTTGTTATATATAGATATACATATTAGATATGCACATCGATTTAGGGAATATGCCTTTCCAGCCAACCCCCCCTCTTGATTTAGGGAATATGTCTCCATCCGTCGACCGGCGGCGAGCGACGAGCGACAAGCAGCAGCGGCAGTGGCGACTAAGGTATATTATTCCCTTCTCTTCTTCTCTTCTTCTACTCTAAGATTCTGAGTTTTGTTGAAATCAGCCCTTGGTTTTGATTCCAAATATCATACTATTTTCTAATTCATTTTTTGTTAATTTCATTTATTTATTTGGGGTTTTTTTGGGCAAAAGGAGGTGATATTTATTCCATCTTTTCAGATCTATTTGTTCGTTTGATTGGTTTGTATTGTAGATTTTCAGATTATCAGTATGTTGTTCTATATATTTCTGTTATGTCAAAATAATAGTTAAATATAATTTTTTTTTTATATTTCTATTTTTGTGGTGTTTGAAAATTTGTTCTATTTGGCTAGATCTTTTAAAATTTCAATTCCATTTAATAGTTGAATCCATTACTTAATTATAACTTTGTTAAATTTTATGTCAAATTTAATATAAATGTGACTCAAGTTTTTTTATTGGAACAAATATACTGTCATATTAAATAAAAACACTACAAAAATACTAATAAAGATATCAACCAAGAGAAATACTAACAAATATAGCCGCACATCGGTTTGGTTCATATTTAATTGTTGTTGCGGGGATATATTTTCTGAGCACCAACACGTGGCCAAGGTGACGCCGACGTGTCAGCCGAGGTGCCACATGTCCTGGTCATGATGCCGAGGTTATCTACGAGGATACCGGAATCCGAGATAAGCGGATATGGGACAAGAGTCCTAGATTGGGAGAAGACTTCAGTTTGGGTAAAGATAAGACTCTTAGAGAGATTATCCTAATCCCACTGGGAGTCCCAGATTAGCAGTAATCCTAAGTCCATTAGGGCTAGGCTCCTATTGGGACTAGGATTGTATTGGCTATAAAAGAGAGGCACCCCCATGGGTCTAAGGTATGCTTTTGATATTCTGTCTAGGGAGTTAAGCACTATTGATTATCTTTGAGAGATATTGAGTACTGACTTGATCGTCAGAGCACCCCCGGGTGGACGAACCACCGCCGGAATCTTCTCTTTCTGTTGCAGATCAGACAGGTGTCATCTATTCTGCCGGTGCTCTCCAGCTGAATACTAAGTTGGCAATGTGGTCGAAAATTGACACACACAATTTGGCGCCGTCTGTGGAAAAGAAAGGAGAATAGATGGCCATCACCGTACAAGATCAACGTGTTGAAGATGACGAGTTTAGCGAAGATGGAGAGTCTGTCGACATAAACGGAATGAAGACCCTTCCAGAAGGGACACGAAGACAGGGGGCATGAGCGCTTCCAAGGAGATGACATTCAAGTATAGAAGAGCTCAGCCTAAGTGAGCAGATCCTGGATTTCAAGCCCCGGACCCCAGATCCCAAAAGACAAGATCTCGGCCTAAATAAGCATGTCCAAGAAGAGAAGAGCTCAACCTGAGTGAGTAGATCCAAGATTCCAGAAGACATGATCTCGACTTGGATGAATAGGTCCGAGAAGAGAAGAGCTCAACCTGAGTGAGCAGATCCAAGATTCCAAAAGACAAGATCTCGGCACTTAAGTCCAGGAAGAAAAACGGCTCGCCGATGCGAGGCCGAGGTAATGATGAATAACTTAGACTCATTATATGGCAGAGTCGAATCTTGCATATAATGGAGTTGAACTAAGTTGGAGTAACATAGGCTTGCCATGTCGGCAGAATCAAACTCAGGTTGAAACCAAGTAAGATCAACAGAGAAATCAAGGCTAACAACCTCGGCTTGAAACCAACTTCGGCGAACAAGATCACATGCACAAGCTTAATGTGAACATAAGTCCACATTAAGGGGCAGAGAGTTATAGATGATGTTTAACACTTGTTGAAATTTGTAGCAATTTACAAGTTGAAGTTAAACCGATGTTATGTTTAACAATTGTTGAAATTTGTAGCAATTTACAAGTTGAAGTTAAACCGATGTTATGTTTAACACTTGTTGAAAATTGTAGCAATTTACAAGTTAAAGTTAAACCGAGATGATGTTTAACACTTGTTGAAATTTGTAGCAATTTACAAGTTGAAGTTAAACCGAGATGATGTTTAACACTGGTTGAAATTTGTAGCAATTTACAAGTTGAAGTTAAACCGAGATTATTGTTTAAACTTCTTGAAATTTGTAGCAATTTGCAAGTTGAAGTTAAAACCGAGATCATTGTTTAACACTTGTTGAAATTTCTGGACAAATTACAAGTTGAAGTTAAACCGAGATCATTGTTTAACACTTGTTGAAACTTGAGAAAAGTTTACAAGTTAAAGTTAAACCGAGATTATGTATGACAGCTCATACGCGTGAACGGGTTCTTGGAATTCTTGTTCTTTAAAGAGACATGTCGGCCTTAACGATGATCTCAGCTGGGATACTTTAAGCCGACATATTGGAAAGTACTGATATAGGTTCCATCACGTTAGAATGCCGAGGTAATAGAACCTAGGGGGCAGTTATGGGGATATATTTTCTGAGCACCAACACGTGGCCAAGGTGACGCCGACGTCTAAGCCGAGGTGCCACATGTCCTGGTCATGATGCCGAGGTTATCTCGGCTAGGCCAAGGTTATCTACGAGGATACCGAAATCCGAGATAAACGGATATGGGACAAGAGTCCTAGATTGGAAGAAGACTTCAGTTTGAGTAAAGATAAGACTCTTAGAGAGTTTATCCTAATCCCACTGGGAGTCCCAAATTAGCAGTAATCCTAAGTCCATTAGGGCTAGGCTCCTATTGGGACTAGGATTGTATTGGCTATAAAAGAAAGGCACCCCCATGGGTCTAAGGTATGATTTTGATATTCTGTCTAGGGAGTTAAGCACTATTGATTATCTTTGAGAGATATTGAGTACTGACTTGATCGTCGGAGTACCCCCGGGTGGACGAACCACCGCCGGAATCTTCTCTTTCTGTTGCAGGTCAGACAGGTGTCATCTATTCTGCCGGTGCTCTCCAGCTGAATACTAAGTTGGCAGTGTGGTCGGAAATTGACACACACAGTTGTGAAATCCGAAAGACTGTTGATGTATTGTTTTCTTCTCTGCCTGTAGGTAATTCAACTGAAAACTGCACATGGATAATGTTTTAGGGCAAGATTTGATTAGTGATCTACCTCAAAGTATTATAGAAACCATCCTAACAAAGCTTCCGATAAGGGATGCAGTAAGAACATGCAGTTTATCGAGTAAATGGATGTATAAATGGGCTAACCTTACTCAACTTGTATTTGATGACAATTGTGCAATGCTTTGTAATGACAAAGGAGCTATCGAGGACAGCCTTGCAAAGTTCATTACTCGGTTTCTTTTTCTTCATGATGGACCAATTCACAAGTTCAGTTTGATTGTGAACTCCCCTTGTTTACAAGAACTTCAAATCTCGGTGAGTAATCTTAAACTCATTAAATATTTTATATTTAAGATTACAATGGCCATTCACTTGTTCATTTCCTTGTATTGATTGATGTAGGGTTCTTCCAATACATCAACTGCAATAGAAGCTCCTGATTTGGATTTTTGAAAGATAACAGATATGTTTGTTGTGCCACATGAGATGGAATTCATCAAATTTTTACTTAGAAACTCACCAATGCTCAAGACAATGAGCATTACACCTAGTGTATATGTTACAAATGGAAGATTGAATATGTGGATTGAGTTGGTGAGGTTTCGAAGGGCTTCTGCACAAGCTGAAATCATCTTAATCCAAGATTGATATGTAAAAACTGTTTTTCCTACATGAAGTCTCTTTGTTTTGTGTTTGTTTTCCTTCTTTTGACAGATGATTGGGCTTCCATTTGTTGGTTCTAATTTATATATATCTTACAAAAATGCTGAATGAATTGCCTCATAATCATCTTCATAATGATTATTTTTCTTGCTGTTTTTAACAACAATCATATTGATTACATTTTTGTGAGGCAACTAATTTGTTATCCATCAAAATCATTTGCATCTAACATGCAATTAAACAGAATAAAACTAGAAAAAATGCTTCATCCATGATGAACCTTTAAAAAATATACATTTATTTTTTAATAAGTTTTTTTTTTTTTTTTTTTTGGCAGAAAATAAAATGATGTGAAACAATAGGTAGGGGTGATTGAACTTATCAGTGTTTTTATTTTCGAAAACAAAAAGAAAACATTGAAAATAAAGATGATAGGGTTATAGATCGCGGCAGTGGTGGCTAGGGTTTCAGGAAGGAAGAGAAGAAAAAAAAATAACAAAAATTAAATAAATTAAACAAAATTAATAATTAAAAACAATTAAAAACAAAATTAAAATTAAATAATAAAAACAATAATAATGATTAATTGTAATGAATTAATAAATTAAATAAAATTAAATAAATTGCACAATTTTATTTCAGTTAATATCAATATAAATTTATTTCAATTAAATAACTTCTTTGGTATTTTCTTTGGTATTGTAATAATAATATTAAAAAAAAAAAACAATTGTTCTAATTGATATTAATGAAAACAAAACAAAATAATAAAAAAATGAAATAACTTCTATTAAATGAAAAAATATAATTGACAAAATAAATGACACTAATTTTATAATGACACTAATAAATGACACTAATTTCAGTATTTTTATATTAATTAGTATGGACACCTAACTCATTTGTAATGAAAAAATGAAAAAAAATTATACTAATTGATACTATTATTAATTTTAGTATTAATTGATGGTAATTAAGCCATTAATTGACACATAATTCATTCATAATGAAAAAATGAAAAAAATTAAACTAATTGATACTATTATTAATTTTAGTATTAATTGATGGTAATTAAGCCATTAATTGACACTAATTCATTCATAATAAAAAAATGAAAAAAATTATACTAATTGATACTATTATTAATTTTAGTATTAATTGATGCTAATTATATGAACTTTTATTAATGAAATAACTTTTTTAAAATTAAAACTGAAAAAATGACAAAATAATCATTTTTATATTATATAAGGGCAAAATGGACAATTACACAGTAAAAAGTTATTTTACAGCTTATTAACCAAGCACTACTCTGCTGCTTAAATCCATAATCCCACAGCTGCACCAAACAGGTTCACAGCTTATGTTCACAGTTATAAGTCATAATCTGTTAAATTATAATCTATAATCACTTTTTCATAGCTCTACCAAACAGGACCCTTGATAGGTTGAAAACTCATGGAGTTGGGTTGGTTTTGTCGCGTGTTAGGGTGATATTTCTTTGATAACCAACATCTCTAATTTGTGATTTTCGACTTTGCTTGGATTGCTTTTCAATAGAATGCTATTTACATACATATTGATTGTCTTAATCTTGTTTTGCTGATGGGAGGAAAGGAAAAGTGAGCTTTGTTGATATCATCCCTTGCTTCATATTGCATTTTAGACTCCATTGACAACTTGATTTTGTGTAAAATATTTTTTGTGCCTAAAGAAGCTGTTAAGCTTTCCCGTTAACTTGTTTGCACTGCTCTCAAGAAGTTTTTGATTTTGTCTTTTGCAGTCTTATTCTAGTTTAATCTTGTTTATGATTAATTGTATGTTACTTTATTAAAACCAAAGTTCTTTTATTGCTATATATATTTATGAATAGAATGGGATTTTTTATTTTTATTTTTATTTTTAAGATGCTATCTTTAGAAACACCTAACCCTTGTGGGGGCATATAATCTGTTAGTACACTTCTCCATATCTAATTTTCTTGCAGCTCACATCTCTCTTATCCCTTTTACAATTTTGTTGACATCAATTAAGAACATATCTATTTAGCTATACAGAGAAAAGATAGAAACACAAGATCACGAAACATGATGTGCACAACATCAAATTAGTTAGATCTTTTCTTCAAGAAATGTGTCTGTTTTTATAGAATGAATGTCTTTGGAGAGATTTGAAAGGGTAAGTACAATCTCAACCAAATTCATAGACACACATATCTCACCTCCTCTATCTTGCTGTCCCGAAATATTCATAGCAATTAGATCATATCTCCAGGTTATCAAATGATCAAATGGTTGGGATTGTTTTGAGACAGAACAACAAAAGGGTTCTTCGTCCATCAAATGAGGGATATGATATGTGTGAAAAGGACTACAATTCAAGCAATGACGTATTTGTCTATCAATATGTAGGAAACAATAGAAAGAACCACATGAAGAAGATACATCAACTTGTGGTTGTGCACTAGGCCAAACTTGTTGGATCCTTCTTCAACAATGGTCTCTAATTTAGGAACATTGGATGAAGGTTTTTGGGCAGAGATGAGAGGAGATGGAAACTCAGGAATGATTGTGTATTTAATAATGGGCAACCTTCTTGTGTTGAGTTGGGTGAAGTAGTGAAGGTTAGGGTGGCTTTATGGGCTAACTCATTTTTGGGTGAAGTAGTGAAGGTTAGGGTGGCTGTGTGATCTCATTAAAGTGAGATTGGCTATTTGGTATCCTTGTGTATGATGCAAAGCAGCCACAACAGCCAGTCGCAGCCAAGCCCACAGGAGTCAAGGCAGTGAAAACTAGCCAGCTGTAGCCAAGGCCACAGTGATAAGGCAAAACAGCCACAGCAGTCAGTTGCAGCCAAGGCCACAACAATCAAGGCCACAGCAGCCAGCTACAGCCAAGGCCACAGTCCAGCAACCAAGGCCACACCTCAGCAGCTAGCAACCACAGCCAAGGCTGCAGCTCAGAACGGACAGAGTTGCTAATGCTACAATAGCTACAGCATCAGCTACAGCCCTCTCTCATCAGCTGAAGTCTCTCTCTCATTTCAAGCACGTGTGAATTGCAAAGCAAGTTGCAAATTAACTGTTAGTTTGTTAAAGGTTAACTAGATGGTTTAGTTAGACAGTTATAGTCAAGTTAGGTAGTTATGGTTATGGTTCATTGTTTTTCCCCCAACAATTTCAGCTTCTTTTTTCTGTTGACAAATTTGCAACTGGGGTTCTTCTCTCTCTTTGCCCTATAAATTGCAATTTATATATCATGTCATATTATATATATATATATATATTGGATATTGAACGGTTACTTTATATCTTTCATAGCAGCAAAACCATTTGAGAGCAAATTTATCATCTTGTGAGAAGTCCATGATTTAGATGGCTGGACTAAGTATGCTTCACAGGTTGGCAATTATGGTGGCATTTTACGTTAGTCATTTGGGCTTGAGGAAAGGCCTGAGTTTTGCGTAAGATTTAGGTATTCAGGTGTTTATGGTTTAGGTTGGAACAAATGAGAGAGAGAGAGAGAAAGAGAGAGAGAGAGAGAGAGAGAGAGAGGGAGAAGGAGATGGAGTGCGTTCAATACTGTTGGGGGCAGAATGTTTCTTATGGTCGTCGTCTTCGGAGGCCTCTCTCTCATCACCCCAAACCAACATAGCCTCAAAAGGCCCTCCGCCTACGACGCCAGCAAGAAGCTTCTAGTCTTTGAAGTCGTCTCCTTCAGCTTCTTCCTCTTCTCCTCCTTAGTCGTTGAGGGCCTCAAGCTTTCCATCAATCTCTTGAATAGCAAGGATGTCGATGAGGCATTTCGGGTCAATCAGTGGTCTTATGCTGTTTTCTGGAAGATTGGTTGCCAAAACCCTAAGTATGTTTTCACTCAATATTTTTGTTTTCTTATCTACTATGTGAATATGAATCTATTTTATTGCTGAGAAAATGGAGGGAAAAAATATATATTTTGATCTCTAAACTTTTAATTTATGTTTTATTACCTCTGTTTGGTTGCTAAGAATATGAAAAAGAAAGAAAAGAGGGGAGACAATGAAATTATCTGTCTTGCTTTTGCTGTTATTTTTGTCCATTTGCTTGTATTCTGATCTTTTCATTTTAGGTTTTGGGCATACTTACTGTTTGGTTACTGGAAAAGTGGAGGGAAAGGGGAAAAGACTAAAGGTTTCTTCATGTGGTATGCAAAAATGAAAATTTTCTTTCTTTTAATCGTTCTTGTACCTGTTCTACATCTAGGTTTCTTCAAGTTTTTGCAGATGTTTGATTCACTTTTTGTTTTCACTTGAAATCTGAATTTGTTCATCTGGGTTTGCTTGCATATGTACATATCAGTTGGACTTGATTATGTTCTACATGTTGTCTTTGTTAATATGCATATCATGCAATTGGGTTTTGATCTCAATACCCATATAACATTTTGTTTTAGTAGCCTAAGAAATCTTAAGATGTTTTAGAGATCAATGGGTAACAAGTATGTAGAATTAAACAGTTGAATTGTTTGTAAAAATGATAATTTAAACTTGACAAGTGAATCCTTTGCTTGTTTGCTTTGTGTACTCTCTAAATGGGCTTAAAGCAGTTTTTCTATCACCCTAGTGCTAAAAAAAAAAAAAAAAAAAAAAAAAAAAAAAAAAGAAAAGAAAATTGTGTGTGGCTCTTTCCATTTCACTTATTTCTTTGCCCTGTGTTTCAAGCATGTATTTTTCAAGATTTTCTCCTATCCCAGTGCAGTTTTTAACTTTCTGGTATGTTTCCACTATGCAAGATCACTTAGATGTTCATTTGCATATGTGATTTAACCATTGAAGTTTTGGGCAAGTATGACTTTTTGTAATGGAGCTATGCTACAGAGTTTGAATGGGCCAACATTGTCACGACCCCAACCCGCCCCTAGTAGGATGGTGCCGTGATGGCCAGTAATCCGTAATTACCGAAGGCCAACTTGTCGAAATCCAAAGACAATCAGAGTATAATGTACGGGGCTTACAAATGCGGAAGCAATAAATCAAATACAAAAGGTCCATAAGAGCTTGTGCGTAGATCAAATGAGACAACGTATACCATATGATTTACATCCAGTCCAAAAATAACAAAATACAAATTTACAACTTGATCAAAAGGCTTCTCGGCCGACAAGAACAAAATACAGCAATTACAAGCCAATAAGCATGATTTTCAAGAGTTGCCGACGTAAATACAAAAATGCCGACATAAATGCAAAACAACCGATGTAAGTACAAAACTGCCGACGTAAAAGAGTCAAGCCGACATGTCAAGAGTCCAAAACAAGCCTTGCAAAATAGACTAGGCGTCGCCGCCGTCCTGCTCATCACCTACATATATATAGAGAGGGTGAGTTTGACAACTCAGTGAATGGTACGAATAATAAAGGTTTTTGCATGAATAGCCGAGGTCCTTCAAAGCAAAACAAAACTTTCTAAATCCTACGAATATTAGCCGAAATCCTTCTGAAGCAGAATTCATCAAAACTTTACCAAATCAAGGGATGAACCATATTCATCTATGAAGTCTTACCATATATCAAGAGATGCTTACCAACATCGGCATAACACAAACCAAAACTATCAAATCAAGTGATGAACCGTATTCATCTAACAAGTCTTACCATATTTCAAGGGATGCTTACCAACATCGGCATAACACAATCAAAGCTATCAAATCAAGTGATGAACCGTATCCATCTAACAAGTCTTACCATATTTCAGGGGATGCTTACCAACATCGGCATAACACAATCAAAGCTATCAAATCAAGTGATGAACCGTATTCATCTAACAAATCTTACAAAACTTGCAAACTTGTGTGACTTAGGCCCGTAGCCCTTTTTCACCTTATTGTGTGACTTAGGCCCGTAGCCCTTTTTCACCTTATTGTGTGACTTAGGCCCGTAGCCCCTTTTTCACCTTATTGTGTGACTTAGGCCCGTAGCCCCTTTTTCACCTTATTGTGTGACTTAGGCCCGTAGCCCTTTTTCACCTTATTGTGTGACTTAGGCCCGTAGCCCTTTTTCACCTTATTGTGTGACTTAGGCTCGTAGCCCCTTTTTCACACGTTGGCTTTTCCAAGAAAGGACCGTATCCTTTTTAACACAAGAACTAATGTCACTTAGGCCCGTAGCCCTTTTTGACAAGGTGGTGCTGCGAAAGTTTATAGTCCTCCAGCTAGGGACTTTCACAAGTAGTGCTGCGAAAGTTTATAGTCCTCCAGCCTAGGGACTTTCACACTTAATATCAAAACCAGGTTTATAATTGATACATTCGAAATAGGCTAATCATTCATGCTCATCAAAGACTTTCATTAAAACAAGCGAGACAAGATTTATCAAAACACTATAACATAGCTTTATTAAAAGCACCACTCACCTCGGTGTTCTTGGGTGAAGGCTCAAAGCAAAGATCAAAGTCCTGGCAATCACAAGGCAAACCACATTCTCAAAATAAGCTTCGTATGCACATAATGATCTCGGCACTCTCACCGAATCCAAGTCAAAAGTAAAGCAAGCATGACAAGGGTCAAACGCTGTTTTCCACCTCATGGAAACACACTGGGCACTACCCAGGTCTAGCCGAGGTCCCACACCTCCTTGCCGAGGTGTGAACCTGATGGCCACACACAAAACGAAATCGGGAAAAACCTGGGTTTCCCTTTGAGGAACGCAAAGGACAAAATAATCAAGAACATCAAGAACATGCATGCTGGAGTTCATAACTAGTACATTCAAAATCTGAGATCCCATGCAAAGAGCTCAAAACATGGACCTGGGTATTCGTACAAGGAAAACATGTAAGAACAAACACAAAAACATGGTTCTTGTTCCAAACTTTCGGATCAAAACGAGACTTTACTCAAGAACACATGAACATCAACTTTCTCTTTCAAAACCGACTTCAAATCGTTGCATGGCATGCAAAACAAACACAATCATGCAATGCAGCTTGATAACCAATAAGAGCAATCAAAGTAGAGCAAGAATCTAACCTCAAAACTCAGATCCCACGGTTGGATCGCCAAAGATCAAGATCGAGAATGAACTTCTCACTCTAAGACTCCTTCTCTCTTCTTTGAGAGCTTCTCTCTCTAGAGACAAGGATTTGAGACAAAATGATTTGTCTCCAAGCCTGCCGGCTGTCTATACACACAGCTCGGACACGTGGCTCAACCGGGTTGGCTCAGCTCAAAAGGTGACTGATTGATAAGACAAGTCACTGGCAAAGCGTACTCGACAAGCTAAGGCAAAGCGCCTCGGCGATCAAAGACATCGGCTAAAGACAAGGCCTCGGCAAAGCGTAACAAAGACATCGGCTAGGGAGGACGACACTTACTAAGTCGTGCCACACCTGACCTGGAACAAGACACCAAGTGCAAAGACATCTCGGCCTGGAAGGTACACTTCTCGGCCTTGGTTCTGAACATCTCGGCAATCATACCGGAGTGAAGATGGAGGTCAACAGATGGCTCCAGAATAGTTCTAAGTGCAGAGGTTCAAAAGTGGACTACACTGAGCTGACCTCGGCCACACACACCAAGCAAGGAACAAGATCAAGCAAGCACACATAACAAAGCAAGCCGAAACAAGATTAATAAGATTGTAACACATCAAGACAAGGTCTTACATGAATGTATGCAAGTATAGCTAAGTCAAGAATGAGGGTTGTTACATCCTACCCCCCTTAAAGAAGTTTGGTCCCCAAACTTAAGTTACCTTGTTCCAAGAATAGTTCTGGGTGTCGAATTCTCATTTCCTCTTCCATTTCCCAGGTGGCATCCTTGCCGTAATGCTCTTTCCATTCAATCTTTACCATGGGTATCGACTTGTTTCTCAACTGCCGAACTTGTCTGTCAATAATACACATCGGCCTCTCTTTATAGCCCAAATTCTCATTAACTTCAATCCCAGAATAATCAATCACATGCAGTGGGTCTCGAATATACTTCCTCAACATTGAAACATGAAACACATTATGGACTTGGCTTAACTCTGGTGGTAAAGCAAGCCTGTATGCAACGGGGTTAACCTTGTCAAGAATTTCAAATGGTCCAATGTAACGAGGCGCTAACTTTCCTTTCTTCCCAAATCTGGAAACTCCTTTCATCGGCGAAACTTTCAGGAATACATGATCCCCAATTTCGAATTCTAACTCTTTCCTTCTCTGGTCGGCGTAGCTCTTTTGTCGGCTCTGGGCAGTCTTAATCCTCTGTTGGATAAGCTTAATCTTCTCTGTTGTTACTTGAATCACTTCGGGACCAAGGAGAGCTTTGTCTCCAACTTCGGCCCAACATATCGGCGACCTACATTTCCTCCCATACAAAGCCTCATACGGCGCCATGCCGATGCTAGCCTGATAACTGTTGTTGTAAGCGAATTCTACTAAGGCCAAATGCATTCCCCAACTTCCTTGGAAGTCCAAAACACATAGCCTAAGCATATCTTCAAGTGTCTGAATTGTTCTCTCTGACTGCCCATCTGTCTGGGGATGAAAAGCTGTGCTAAACCTCAGTTCGGCTCCGAAAGCCCTCTGTAGACTTTGCCAAAATCTGGAAACAAATTTAGGATCTCTGTCTGATACAATTGACATCGGCACCCCATGAAGTCTAACAATCTCGTTCACATATAATGAGGCAAGTTGGTCGGCGTTGAAGGTAGTCTTAACTGGCAAAAAGTGTGCTGACTTGGTTAATCTATCAACAACAACCCAAATCGAATCCATACCTCTCTGTGTCTTTGGCAACCCAATTACAAAATCCATGGAGATGTGTTCCCATTTCCACTCCGGAATCGGCAAAGGTTGGAGAAGTCCTGCTGGTCTCTGGTGTTCTGCTTTTACTTGCTGACAATGCAAACACTGGGATACGAATTCGGCTATTTCTCTCTTCATGTTCGGCCACCAATAGGTCTGTTTCACGTCTTGGTACATCTTGGTATTCCCGGGGTGAACAGCAAACTTGGAACTGTGAGCTTCCAGCAAAATTTTTCTTTTCAACTCTGGAACGTCGGCCACACACAGTCTTCCTTCAAACTTGAGCACCTGATTCTCGACAGTGTATCCTGATCTCGGCTTGGTAGTAATCTCATCGGCTACCTTTCTGAAGAATGCATCCTCCATTTGACTAGCCTTTACTTCTTCAACAATGGTTGGTTCCACTGATATCACTGTTAAACATGCCAAACTCCCAACTGACTTTCTGCTCAATGCGTCGGCCACGCTGTTAGCCTTTCCTGGGTGATATTGAATCTGCATATCATAGTCTTTCAGCAACTCAAGCCATCTTCTTTGCCTCAAATTCAACTCCTTCTGAGTGAATAAGTACTTCAGGCTCTTATGATCTGTAAAAACCTGACAAGAAGCTCCATACAAGTAATGACGCCAAATTTTTAAAGCAAATACAACGGCTGCTAACTCCAAATCATGTGTAGGATAGTTCTTTTCATGTGGCTTCAACTGACGAGATGCATATGCTATAACTTTACCCTTTTGCATTAATACACAACCCAAGCCCTTATGAGATGCATCACTGTAGATATGAAACTCTTCATTACCTGATGGAAGTACAAGCACTGGTGCTGTAACTAACCTTGTCTTCAGTTCTTGGAAGGCTGACTCCCGATCTTCGGTCCATTCATACGGCGCTCCCTTCTTAGTCAATTGCGTCAATGGAACTGCGATCCTTGAGAAATCTTTCACAAATTTCCTGTAGTAACCTGCCAAACCCAGAAAACTACGAACCTCGGACACACTAGTCGGCCTCGGCCAATTCACTACGGCTTCCACTTTGCTAGGATCAACCGAGATACCCTCTTCATTTATCACATGGCCCAGAAATGAGATGGTAGGAAGCCAAAACTCACACTTGTTAAATTTAGCATACAGTTTCCGGTCTCTCAAGGTCTGCAAAGCAAGTCTTAGATGATTCTCATGTTCAGCTTTACTCTTGGAATAGATTAATATATCATCAATGAAAACGACTACAAACTCATCTAAGTATGGCTTGAAAACTCTGTTCATTAAGTCCATAAATGCAGCAGGGGCATTGGTCACTCCAAAAGGCATCACTAAAAACTCATAGTGGCCATATCTTGTCCGAAAAGCAGTCTTCTCCACATCCTCGGCTTTAACCTTAAGCTGATGGTAGCCCGACCTCAGATCAATCTTAGAAAAGACTCTCGCTCCTTGCAACTGGTCAAGCAAATCGTCAATCCTAGGCAATGGGTACTTGTTCTTAATGGTGACCTTATTGAGTTCTCTGTAGTCAACACAAAGACGGAGGGTGCCATCCTTCTTCTTAACAAATAAAACGGGTGCTCCCCATGGTGAAGTGCTCGGCCTAATAAACCCCTTATCCAGCAATTCTTGTAGTTGCAGTTTCAGTTCTCTAAGTTCAGCTGGGGCCATTCTATATGGCGTTTTGGAGATCGGCTGTGTTCCCGAGATGACATCGACAGTAAACTCTATTCCTCTATCAATTAGGTGGCCAGGCAGCTCGTTTGGAAAAACGTCGGGAAATTCACTAACGACTGGAATGTCGGCTAAATTGATACTCCCATCCTGATTACTCAGTATGCTACACAGATAACTCTTACACCCTTTTTGGATTAACTTATAGGCCTTCATAGATGAGATCAAGTAAGGTGGGGGCACTACTCCTTTACCCTGGAAAACAACCTCGGCTAGGTTTGGGGGTCTCAGTGTGACACTCTTCGAAACACAATCTATGGATGCGCGATTCGCTACCAACCAGTCCATTCCCAGTATAACATCAAAATAAGCTATGTCCAATGGCATTAAGTCAACTAACAGTTCAACATTCTCAATCACAATAACACATGCTCTATAGATGGATGCAACAATCATAGATTTCCCAGACGGGGTAGATACGGATAACACATAATTAAGGGGTTCTAGTTCTCTATTAATCTTCTCGGCAAATATAGTAGATACAAACGAATGCGTAGAACCCGAATCAATCAACACATAAGCATCTTGAGAGCATATAGAGAGTGTACCTGACACCACCGCCTCAGCATTCTGAGTGTCTCCTGGTACTAGTGCAAAAACTCTGCCTTGCCTCATCTGAGCTTTCCCAGTATTACCCTTCTGAACGGTACCCGAGGTGCTTTCACCCTTCCTACTGTTATCAGTCCTTGTCTTAGGGCAATCTTTCGCGTAATGACCCATCTCTCCACACTCATAGCAAGCCCCTGACGCCCGACGACAAATCCCGAAGTGTTGTTTCCCACAATCAGAACACATCGGCTTAGCACTACCTTCCTGTCTCCGGTAACTAGTACTGTCCTTGTTCGTTTTCTTCCTGGCGTCCGACGATGCTCGGCGACTGTCATAGTTCTGCCTCTTTCGCTGATTCTCTCCCGTGCTCTGGTACCTGTTCAAGTTAGCTTCGGCCAGAATGGCTTTGTCCAACACTTGGGCGTAGGTCGGCAGATCGTGCAAGTTAACTCGGTCTTGAATGGGTCCGCGAAGCCCGCTCTCGAATTTTCTAGCCTTCATGTATTCATCATTGGCCATGTGAGGTACAAACCTCACCAATTCAGTAAAAGTGCGGTCATATTCTGCCACTGTCCGGTTACCCTGCGTCAAGGTCTGGAATTCGGTAGCCTTGCGGTTTCGGACACTAAGGGGAAAATGCTTGTTGTAGAACAACTCCAAAAATCTGGTCCAGGTTAAGTCTGGATTGCTTCCTCGAACCATCACCCACCACCTGCGAGCGTCGTCATCTAGTGTGAACGTTGCCAATGTTACCTTCTGAGTGTCGGTGCTGGGGAAGATCTCGAACAACTTTTCCATTTCCAAAACCCACGCCTCGGCCTTCATCGGCTCTATACCCCCAGAGAATCTCGGCGGCTTCATTTTCTTGAACTCCCTGATCAGAGCTATTGTGCCATCCCCATACAAGGCTGGTTGGTGTGGAACTGGTGGCACTGGAGGAGGTGGGGGCGGAACTACATTTCGGCTGTCTGTCTGCTCGGCTTGAGTCTAAGTGGCACTAGCAAACTGCTGTCCTGTTTGCCTCAGTTCACAAGCCAAACCTTCAACTAATCTTTCCAATCTGTCCATTCGGTCTTCGGACTGATCTCGGCCCAGTGGAGGTCTACCTCTCCTCATGATGCTATGAGGATGCAAAGTGTGACTTTTAAGCAAACAAATAAATAACCACATAGACAAGTAGCAAGCAGACATATCAAACAATGCACACCTTGTTCAAATAGCAAGCATAATGATGCAATTCCTAGCATCTCTCTAAAGGGAACCCTATGCTCTTTAGGACTCAAAGTGTGTGAATAACGTATACTGAGGAACTTGTGCTCTGATACCATTCTGTCACGACCCCAACCCGCCCCTAGTAGGATGGTGCCGTGATGGCCAGTAATCCGTAATTACCGAAGGCCAACTTGTCGAAATCCAAAGACAATTAGAGTATAATGTACGGGGCTTACAAATGCGGAAGCAATAAATCAAATACAAAAGGTCCATAAGAGCTTGTGCGTAGATCAAATGAGACAACGTATACCATATGATTTACATCCAGTCCAAAAATAACAAAATACAAATTTACAACTTGATCAAAAGGCTTCTCGGCCGACAAGAACAAAATACAGCAATTACAAGCCAAGAAGCATGATTTTCAAGAGTTGCCGACGTAAATACAAAAATGCCGACATAAATGCAAAACAGCCGATGTAAGTACAAAACTGCCGACGTAAAAGAGTCAAGCCGACATGTCAAGAGTCCAAAACAAGCCTTGCAAAATAGACTAGGCGTCGCCGCCGTCCTGCTCATCACCTACATATATATAGAGAGGGTGAGTTTGACAACTCAGTGAATGGTACGAATAATAAAGGTTTTTGCATGAATAGCCGAGGTCCTTCAAAGCAAAACAAAACTTTCTAAATCCTACGAATATTAGCCGAAATCCTTCTGAAGCAGAATTCATCAAAACTTTACCAAATCAAGGGATGAACCATATTCATCTATGAAGTCTTACCATATATCAAGAGATGCTTACCAACATCGGCATAACACAAACCAAAACTATCAAATCAAGTGATGAACCGTATTCATCTAACAAGTCTTACCATATTTCAAGGGATGCTTACCAACATCGGCATAACACAATCAAAGCTATCAAATCAAGTGATGAACCGTATCCATCTAACAAGTCTTACCATATTTCAGGGGATGCTTACCAACATCGGCATAACACAATCAAAGCTATCAAATCAAGTGATGAACCGTATTCATCTAACAAATCTTACAAAACTTGCAAACTTGTGTGACTTAGGCCCGTAGCCCTTTTTCACCTTATTGTGTGACTTAGGCCCGTAGCCCTTTTTCACCTTATTGTGTGACTTAGGCCCGTAGCCCTTTTTCACCTTATTGTGTGACTTAGGCCCGTAGCCCCTTTTTCACCTTATTGTGTGACTTAGGCCCGTAGCCCTTTTTCACCTTATTGTGTGACTTAGGCCCGTAGCCCTTTTTCACCTTATTGTGTGACTTAGGCTCGTAGCCCCTTTTTCACACGTTGGCTTTTCCAAGAAAGGACCGTATCCTTTTTAACACAAGAACTAATGTCACTTAGGCCCGTAGCCCTTTTTGACAAGGTGGTGCTGCGAAAGTTTATAGTCCTCCAGCTAGGGACTTTCACAAGTAGTGCTGCGAAAGTTTATAGTCCTCCAGCCTAGGGACTTTCACACTTAATATCAAAACCAGGTTTATAATTGATACATTCGAAATAGGCTAATCATTCATGCTCATCAAAGACTTTCATTAAAACAAGCGAGACAAGATTTATCAAAACACTATAACATAGCTTTATTAAAAGCACCACTCACCTCGGTGTTCTTGGGTGAAGGCTCAAAGCAAAGATCAAAGTCCTGGCAATCACAAGGCAAACCACATTCTCAAAATAAGCTTCGTATGCACATAATGATCTCGGCACTCTCACCGAATCCAAGTCAAAAGTAAAGCAAGCATGACAAGGGTCAAACGCTGTTTTCCACCTCATGGAAACACACTGGGCACTACCCAGGTCTAGCCGAGGTCCCACACCTCCTTGCCGAGGTGTGAACCTGATGGCCACACACAAAACGAAATCGGGAAAAACCTGGGTTTCCCTTTGAGGAACGCAAAGGACAAAATAATCAAGAACATCAAGAACATGCATGCTGGAGTTCATAACTAGTACATTCAAAATCTGAGATCCCATGCAAAGAGCTCAAAACATGGACCTGGGTATTCGTACAAGGAAAACATGTAAGAACAAACACAAAAACATGGTTCTTGTTCCAAACTTTCGGATCAAAACGAGACTTTACTCAAGAACACATGAACATCAACTTTCTCTTTCAAAACCGACTTCAAATCGTTGCATGGCATGCAAAACAAACACAATCATGCAATGCAGCTTGATAACCAATAAGAGCAATCAAAGTAGAGCAAGAATCTAACCTCAAAACTCAGATCCCACGGTTGGATCGCCAAAGATCAAGATCGAGAATGAACTTCTCACTCTAAGACTCCTTCTCTCTTCTTTGAGAGCTTCTCTCTCTAGAGACAAGGATTTGAGACAAAATGATTTGTCTCCAAGCCTGCCGGCTGTCTATACACACAGCTCGGACACGTGGCTCAACCGGGTTGGCTCAGCTCAAAAGGTGACTGATTGATAAGACAAGTCACTGGCAAAGCGTACTCGACAAGCTAAGGCAAAGCGCCTCGGCGATCAAAGACATCGGCTAAAGACAAGGCCTCGACAAAGCGTAACAAAGACATCGGCTAGGGAGGACGACACTTACTAAGTCGTGCCACACCTGACCTGGAACAAGACACCAAGTGCAAAGACATCTCGGCCTGGAAGGTACACTTCTCGGCCTTGGTTCTGAACATCTCGGCAATCATACCGGAGTGAAGATGGAGGTCAACAGATGGCTCCAGAATAGTTCTAAGTGCAGAGGTTCAAAAGTGGACTACACTGAGCTGACCTCGGCCACACACACCAAGCAAGGAACAAGATCAAGCAAGCACACATAACAAAGCAAGCCGAAACAAGATTAATAAGATTGTAACACATCAAGACAAGGTCTTACATGAATGTATGCAAGTATAGCTAAGTCAAGAATGAGGGTTGTTACAAACATGCCTAGCCCCTTTTCTATTTTTAATTTGCTACGGTTCTTATCAATTAACTTTAGTGTCAAAGGTTGAAGTTGAATCACAGTCTGCTATCTGCTATGCCTCTACTATATATTTTTGAAGCAGAAAATTTGTAAGGTTCTTTTTCTGTAATAAAAATGTATTGACTCTATTGTAAATTTGATTGTTGATGTTGGTTGAAAATCTAGACTATTTTTGAGATGTAAATAACCATTATGCAGTTCTTATATAATGAATTTTTCTGTAATTGTTTTTTATATATGTCATTTTGTGATAACCCTGTCCCGTATTATGCTAATTAATCTTAATTATTATTGTGATTATGTTTTTAATATGATTTTGTGTGGCATTTATATGAATATATGTGGTTTTGAATTTCTATCTGTTCACCGTAGGAATATCTGTTCAACTTACTGTTACAAACTGAAAATTGAAGGCCTTGTCGGCCACAGAAACCGAAATTGACTACGCCATTGTGATTAGCATAATTTTTAGAGCCTACGGTAAAATTTAATTAAAAATTGATTCGGATCAAATTAAATAGATTAAATTAATGAGTTAGGGCTCAATTAATTAGTGTTAATGAAATGTGATTAAGAGAGCCTATAAAAAGGCTCATTCTCACTCAATTCCTCTCTTTCATTTGGCTGAAATCACACCTTAGAGAAAGAGAGAGAGAGAACCGGATTTAGAGAGAGAGAGAAGGGCCAATCTTGAAGATCTTGCTAAGGAGCTCAAGCTTTGAAAGGCTAGGCTCAAGAATTTGCTATAATTTGGAAGAATTGAAGCTCATAGGTGAGTAGTTGAGCAAAGATTTATGAGTTAAGTTTGTAATACTGTGAATTCAACGTTTGATGGTGGTCAAGTACATAAATTGAAATGAATTTGTTGAATTGAAAGCTTATATGTACATGCATGCATAGAATTGCTATGAAACTACATATTTGAGCATGGTTCATGTTAAACAAGAAGAATTAGGCACCAAATCTCACATGCATGTATAATCTCCACGAGTTTCATGATTATAAGTGTTATTTGTACTAGAATTGGAGTCAAAATTGACATGCATGTTTGATTAATGGGAATATGAAGATTATATGAAGTTTGAATGCATGGGTTTCAACCATACAAGAGAAATGTTGATTAATTTGAGAGTATGATTATGGATTTTGAATAATTGGCCTCATATTGCTTACATCCTTATACTATATATTGTGTTTCCACATTTTTGGACCAAAAACATGAATGTTGGACCTTTGAATATCAAGGTTGCACTTGAAGAACAATTCTGGAAAACCTAGAAATTGGCATGTCCGCTCGAGCGGGGAAAGCGCCGCTCGAGCGTGAAATGCTAGTTCCCAGAACTTTTGCAGACATGGATGTCCGCTCGAGCGGGGAGATTCACGCTCGAGCGGGGAGCCATGTAGTGTGACTTTCAGCTCGAGCGCCCGAATTCACGGTCGAGCATAAAAATAAGGCAACCAGCATTTTTTTGCAGACAATAGAACGGCCAAAGCCACGCTCGAGCGGGGAGCCTTGTTTCAGAAATTTGGTAAAGTTAATTTTATGTTTCAATTTCCGTTCTCTTCCATTTCTATGCACTCTTAGGCATACATTTAGCTTTGTAAATGAGTTAAAATGATAAGAAAGAAACCTAAGAGGGATGTATGAATTAAGAACGGATTGAATCGTTTGTGACCTGTTATGTTCATGAAATGTGTAGGGTCAAGCACGAGAGCAAATCCACCGGCAAATCACTGTGAGTAATATCTTAATAAAGATATTTAAAGTATGTTATTTGTCCAATTGCCTACTTCCATGTAAGTCTTATAAGTTTGTTAAATTGAATTGGGGACAAATATCTATGATACCATATGGTTGGGCCAAAGGCCGTTGGATACAATTGACTAGGCCGAAGGGCGTTGGATACAATTGACTAGGCCAAAGGCCATTTGACATGAATGAAGAAATGGGCCGAAGGCCGTTTGACATGAACGAATGAATGAGTGGGCCAAAGCCCGTTGGATACAATTGACTGGGCCGAAGGCCGTTTGACATGAATGAATAAATGGGTCGAATGAATAAATGGGTCGAAAGCCGTTTTACATGAACGAATGAATAAGTGGGCCAAAGGCCGTTGGATACAATTGATTGGGCCAAAGGTCGTTTGACATACATGAACAATTGGGCCAGAGGCCGTTGGATACGAATGGTTGGGCCAAAGGCCGTTGGATGCAATTGATTGAGCCAAAGGCCGTTTGATATACATGAATAAATTGGGCCCGAGGCCGTTTGTTAAGGAACGAAGTGGGCCAAGGCCGTTCGATACGTTCGGGCTTGAATCGCCTAATGTACCAAAATAATGCACTAAATAGAATTCTACATGGGCCCAAGGCCGTTCGATATATGTGATTCTCATTTGCGTACCTTCTTTATTTGATATTATTCACTAGGCTTTCGCTCACACTCATTCATGTGTATGTAGGTGAGCAAAGAGATGTCCAAACCCAGCCCCGGTGAAGTCTATGAGAAAGGTCAAGTTTTGGAGAGTCAGCCCAAACGTTTCACGCATGAGACTTGTCTTCGCCTCTTTTGTCTTTTGTTATAATTTGTTATGATGGCGAAAACACTAGATCTGTCACGACCCCAAACCGCCCCTAGTAGGATAGTGCCGTGATGGCCAGTAACCCGTGGTTACCGAAGGCCAACTTTCAAAATCAAACACAATCAGAGTATAATATATGGGGCTTACATGTGCGGAAGCAATGATTCGAAATACAAATGGTTCATAAGAGCTGTGCATAAGTCAAATGAAATGACATACATCATTACATAACTTTACAACTTGGATATAAGCAAGATAAAATATACATTACATCTTAACAAAAGGCTTCTCAAGCCGACATAATTAAAATGCATAGAATACAAGTCAAGAACATGATCTTCCGAACTGCCGACGTAAATACAAAGTTGCCGACCTAAACACAAAATGCCGACATAACATTGCCGACGTAACATGCATACAAAACATCGGGCACAGAACACACATCTCGGCGAAGCCGACTTCTAGCTTGAAGCCTACATATATACATAGAGAGGGTGAGCTTGGATACTCAGTGAATGGTACAAGTAATAAAGGGTTTAATGAATGATTCCCGAGGTCTTTGTCAAAACAATACAAATATCATAGCTCTTTCAAAACATGTACATATAACATAACTTGTTCAAAACATATACTTAGCATAACTTGTATCAAAACATGGGATGAACCGTATTCATCAATCTTGATCTTACGAAACTTGCAAACTTGTGTGACTTAGGCCCGTAGCCCTTTTTCACCTTATTGTGTGACTTAGGCCCGTAGCCCTTTTTCACCTTATTGTGCTGCGAAAGTTTAGAGTCCTCCAGCACGAGGGACCTATGTTACAAAGGACCGTATCCCTTGAACACGAGAGTCTTACCAAGAAAGGACCGTATCCTTTTATGCTTAATGCTGCGAAAGTTTAGAGTCCTCCAGCCAAGGGACTTTCATACTTAACATCAAAACAAAGCTTATACTTGATACATCAAAATAAGGGTAATCATTCATGCTTAACAAATACTTTTCAAAACAAAGCAAAGCAAAGCTTATCAAAACATTATAACATAGCTTTATCAAAAATACCACTCACTTAGTTCTCGGGACGTCGGGATCAAGGCAAAGGTCCAAGTCCTACAAACACATGGCAAGGTCCACTGAATACTCATCTCAAAACAAGTCTTACATGCATGCAAATGATCTCGGGAAAACATGTTGGAAATCAAAACACTGTTTTACATGTCAGGAAGACATGTTGGGTACCAACCAGGTCTAAGCCGAGGTCCCACACCACCTGGCCGAGGTGTGGTTACCAAGGCTTCGGCGTGCGGCTGCATGCCGAGGTGTTCATGCAAGACAGACTAAAGGTGCAAGTGATCATGCAAGGTAGGCCAAGGTGAGATACGATGCTTGGCCTAAGTGTGAGGTCTAGGTAAGAATGATCTCGGCGACTACACTTCGGGAAGTGAAGTCTGGAAATCTGGGTTTCCACCCGTGAAGAACATAAAGGACATGAACATGAAGAACATGAATGGGATAAATGCCAAAATCATAATTTGCTTATACAAAATCTGGGGTTTCATGCCATGAGTTCGAAAACATGGACCTGGGTACCCATACTTGAAGATCATACCAAAAACAAACATGAAAGCATGAATCTTGGCATGAGCTTTCGGATCAAAACATGACTTTTCTTGAAGAACACATGAATGCTATTTTCTCTTTCTAAAACCGAACTTCAAAACCATGCATGGCTTACAAATCATATTCAATCATGCAATGCAATAACATAAACGTAAAGAACAACATGAGCATATTAAGAATCTAACCTTAGAACACGGATCTAACGGTTCGATCTCTAGGAATCAAGCTTGGATCTCTACTCTCTCTCTAGAACTCCTCTCCCTCTTCCTTAGAGCTTCTCTCTCCCCTCCAAGACAAGAATGTAACAAATGATAGGTTTTCTCTCTCTATCGGCTGACTTAACACTCAGCTCGGCCACGTGGCACTACCGGGTTGGTCCTCCTCAAAAAGGTGACTGATTGACAAGACAAGGTTCTGACAAAGCGTATCTAACAAGCTTCACAGCAAACACCCCGGCAAGTGATGACATCGGCAAAAGACAAGACATCGGCAAAACAAAGGACAATGACCTCAGCTAAGAACAACACTTCGGCAGTAAGATAACAATGACATCGGCTTGGAAGGACAGAGCCTCGGCAACTAAGATGACAATGATCCCGGCTAGGAAGGACAACACTTGACTGAACTGTGCCACACCTCGGCCTAGATGTGCCACACCTCGGTCTAGGTCATACCACTTCCAAGACAAGATCACTTGGGTTCAAGATAACATCTCGGCCCAGATAATACACATCTCGGCCTCGGCGATACACACCTCGGCCCAGATGATAATCATCTCGGCCAATATGCCAGAACAAGGGTAGAGATCAAACAAAGGGATTCCAAAACAGTTAAAGGCTTAAGATGACCTCGGCTTAGAAATGATCTAGGCTTAACATAGCTTAGGCTTGGCATGACTTAGGCTTAACATAACAAGGGAGGAACAGAGCATACATATAACACTTAGGCAAATCATATACGTACAAAACAAGACAAGATTCATACATGCTAACTTAACAAGACAAAGGTATGTGAATGCACATGAACATGACTAGGCCATAAATGTGGGTTGTTACAAGATCACTTTTGTATATAAACTTTGGGTCTGACTGACATATACTTGAATGATCCTGTACGTATGGAACTGTGAATTATTTTCCTTTCTGATGTGAGTTATTGATGAACATATGTGAAGTGTTATGATGTGCCATGTAAGTACAGCTCTATGGACAAAATTTTTAAGTTACTTCCGTTTGGCCCCTTAACTCTGATAGAGTAAATTTATTTAGTTGGTTTGAGGCCGCAGGTAATCTCTTGATACTGGCCGGTTATGACCTTAACCCATAGGGGCGTGTTCGGGTCATGACACATTTGGTCTCAATGAGAGTATGAGCTGCTCTTACTTGCCATTGTTCTAACAGACTAACCTAAATCCAAATTAGATGTAACAAGAAAAGTACCACAATTGTTATGCTTGTCCCTTACATTTCAATAGAGTATTGTCCTATCGTATTGTCTCTTAAGTATATTTTTCATGTTTTTTTGTTTTTTTTGAAAATGTAATAATTTCATTGAACATTTAGCAAAAATTAAGAAAATTGCTTAAGAAAACTGTCTGTGTTGTTGGCTACATGTTGTATGTGCTTTCTGTGCTGTCTGCACCTGTTTATGCTGTGCTGTCTCTGTTGCTGGTTCTGGTTTGCTGTTTATGCTACTAGTGCTAGTGTTGATATGTTACAATAGTGTTAGCCAGATATAGTTCTGCTATTCTGCTGCTGTTCTGCTGGCCTGTGTGCTGGTGTTGCTTAGTGCTAGTGCTACGCAGTTGGCCTATGGTTGCCGTTGTTACTGGGGTCTTTTTTTTTTTTTTTTTTTTTCCTATGTTGCCACGCTGCTAGCTTCTATACAGGTGTACCTTGCCAAGAGTTAAACTTTTGAACTTTGAAGTGACCCCAACAGATGAAGATTGTACAGTTGAGATGTTATCGTGCAAGGTGATCTTCAATTTTAATTTGAACATCAGGGATGAGGTCTTTTCTCCTTCTTTGTTTCTTTCTTTCTTTCTTTTCCTTTGTTGTTTCTCTTTCTTTCTCTTTCTTTCTTTATGTTGGATAAACCAAATTTCAATACAGTGCTCTGTGGGTGTTAATTCTATTGAGCAAATCCAAAATATTTTTATGTTTCTTCATTGATCTGAGGGCCTGTCCAAGCATGTGGATTCATTTATGCTGATGTTATCTTTAGTGCAATTGAAAAAGGGTGACCACTTTATTTTAGCTCCATTGTTTTCAGATGAATTGCATGAGGCAACCTTCTTGGGGTATCAATTGTGTTTGTTTTTCCTCTGGAAACAGCTATTCTATTAGTTTTATGCTTGTTCTATTAATTTATGTATCTTGTTAATTTATGCTTTGAGAGTGGGATTCCTATGCTCAAGAATAGGCTTCAGGAGCTCTCTGATTTAGACAATGTAAGATTTCTTCTTATGACAAAAACCATAAGATAAGCTATCATTTGTTTGGAATTAATTTTTTTGAAAATGAAGTGTCTGTAATTAGTTTTTACTTCTACAAACCAATGTTATTATGATGAAGTGCACCCTGGCATGAAATACTAAAGACTAAGGGTCGTTTGTTCAGTTTCCTTTTTCTGTTTACAAAAAACAAAAAAACAAGTTTTTTTTTTATTATATATATATATAATGAAAATGAAAAAAGAAAACAGGAAAATGAAGTGTTAACAAACAACCCTAAGTGTTAAAATAAACCCACACATATAGGCAAAATATTAAATTTCCACGTATTGCATCCTGAATTGTGTGCTTGTGTAGGTTAGATGATGAGATTAATTGCTTTATAGGTCCTTTTAAATCTCTAACAGAGGTCCTGTTTTCATTCTCTCTCTAGATATCAATTGATTTTCCAGATGATGGTGCATGGAAACAGTTTCATAAACAGCTGCAGCATTTCCCAATGGTATTGTTCCTAATCATAATATGGATGTTCTAGATCCTTTATCAACTTATTGAATACACATCAAGTTTATCAAAACATCTCCAGGAATTAATTCCATTTTCAGTTTAATTTTGCTTGCATTTTTTTTATTACATTGTTACATATTGCGTTGCTACATTGTTAAATTTATCAGACCCTAGAGGACGTCATGTTGTGATAGTTGATAGACTAGATCCACTGGAACTAAAGACTTGAGGTGATCTTTGTAATTCTATACTATTACAAGTCTGCTAATATAATTGTTTGTTGCTTTTGTTTTCATGTCAGCTTGAAAGCCAAGTCTATGTTAGACCTTGCAGCATTGGTTTCTATTAATTGCATGCTACTGTAATGGCACAAAACCAAAAACATCAGTTTAGATGGGGTTAGTCATAATTGTAAATTGTAGATATGTATTTTCTTGACTTATCAGTTTTCACCATTTTAACCACTGCTCAATCTAATATATTAGAGTCCCAAACTAGAATTTAATAAAACATAATCAAAAGGAATCATCAACTAATGACAATGTGAAAATGTCAGAATAGATCATCAAACTTTTTCTGGCGCTATCTAAAGTCTAAACATGTTGATGCAAACCCCTACACACCATGGGAATAAATTATTACTTGGTGTACATCTTAAAATTCCATAAATGAAGGAAGGTTTAATACTCAGCTTGGTTTTGTTTTCAATTTTCATAATCTGAAAATATAAAGTTTATTTTGAATGTTTAGTCTCTTCTAGGTCTTTTCATATCTTGATTCTTTGAGAAATAAGAGCAAAGGAAATCAAATTATCTTGAAAGTTGGAACCATTTTAGCTCTAGCAAATCGGGCTTTTTTTTTTTTTTTTTTTTTTTTTTTTTTTTTTTTTTTTATCTTACTAATGTTAGTTGCTGAGTTGTTATAATTTTTTATCAATCCTCATGGTGATTCTTTATTGATATGTGATTGGTTTCCTAACTGCCTAAGCCAAACTTAGATTTCTATGATCCTTGAAAATATTTTGTTTGATTTTTATTTTATGTTTTATTTTTTTATATAATTCATTGATTTATGTGACCAAAAAGTAGTCAACATGACTTTTATATGTTAGCAAAGGTCTTCATTATTTTAAAATGTGTTGGTCTCTTGTATATCCACCTTGCATTAGATGAATATGAACTATTTCATGTTTTGTTAAGACCTTAGATTAGAGTGACCCAAATTAATAATAAACCTGCAAAATAAACTGGAGCATTTAGGTTTGATTTCCTATGATATTTCAATGTTCAGACATCAACTGGTAGAATTTGTTGGCAAATTGTTAGTTCAAGCACTATGTAATGTAATTCTGTTAGTTTTATTTTATTTTTACATAAAACTACATCAAAACATATAATGTTCCAATATTTCAAGTGCCGGCATCATGTGCTCGGAATTTTTTATTTGCTACCATGGATGTGGGTATCATGAAGCACAGTTGTTTACAATATGTTATTGACCAATTTGTAATATTTTTTTTGCTTGTCCTTCCTAGTCCAAAGTATTTGTGTTAAAATGAGGCCTAGTTTGTGTGGTTGGTTTGTAAATTTTGTGTAAGTTGAATGTTGATGTCAGAATGAGCAGGGTATTGACATTGTTTATTTGTGGAATATTTGTGTTGATTCGGTTGTTAACAACAATATAGGAGTATGAGGAGACAAGTGAAGAACCAGTGCAAGCTGCCTTGAAGAAAGTGAACAACAAGAAGTTGAAGAAGCTGAAGATAAAGAAACACTGGTAGATACACAATAGGAGTCTGAGCCTGAGCCTAAGGAGGAGGAAGTTCCACCGTTGATATCAACTGACTAAACTGAGGATCTGTTGGTAAGTAACTTTAAAATTAATTATTGTGTAATCTCCTTAAAATTGGGAATTGTTGTATTTGGGTTGAATTGGATTTTCTAATTGGATCAAATTTGGATTCACAGTAATGGGAGCTTCCTTTTGCTCTAATTGCAATTGGGTTTGTTGTTTTGATTATTATATTTATGATTCTTGCACATTTTGAGTGCAGGGTTTAAATGAAATAAATCCTAAAGCTGCCGAACTAGAAGAAAGTAATGCATTAGCGCTTACTATAGTTCCACCTGGTAAGTTGCATATTAGTTCCCCCCCCCCCCTCCCTCTTTCATTTTGGTATATTTATTGGATTTGCTTGTCTGTCCCTCTTCCTGGTCTGTGTAGATTCTTTTCTTTTGGGTATATACCCCATCCTATGAGGCAACCATTTATAGGTGTCAATATTGTGCTGAACTCACACCATCATCAGTTAGATGAAAATACCTAACCATGCATATGAACATGTAGATTTGGTTTATATTTGAGCGTAAGGTTTTATTAACAGCTTGATATTTTTATTTCCTTAGCTACATAAGGTTTTATTAACCATACAACTCTCTTCTGGCTATTAATTTGTCTGCATGTTCATGTCTGATGCTGAGTTTACTGCTGAAATCTTTTAACACATGAGTTTTCCTATATTCAAGGGTACGGATAAAATGTTTGCATAACCCTGTTCCTTCTCCTGAGCATTGTTGCCTTGTAGTCATAGTTCATACGCAGTTGTCTTAAAGATATTTGGTCCATTTTTTCCATGAGAATTGATTGTTCAATCAAAGTGGTTCTTCTTTTTCTATTAAAGCAGGAGATGAAGAGTCAGTGTGATGAGAAAAAGTCCGACTGTATCTTTTGTAAGACTAGAATAGTTTCTATAAATAGTTAGTTTATTCATATGCTTCAGCGGTTTCTGAATTAATTTGTGTTTTCATGTTTCAGGTCAGAAATTTTTTAGAGAGATGCAAAACATGGGTCAAAGAATTAAATAACTTAGTTTGTTAAGTTTTTTCATTTTTTAATATATATAAGCACAGTTAAATTTTTTTTATTTAATTCCTTTGTATATACTTTTGAACATTTAATTCAATTTATGAAATATATGATGTTATTCCATTCAATATGTGGTTATGATTCAAAGTATAGTATACAGCGTGTATTACATTATTCAAATGTGCATATAAAAATAATATTGATTATTTTTCAAATATGTCAAATCCTTTTTTTATCACAGATTTTATTAGTTATTAATCACACTTAAAAGATGTGATCTAAATGATATTAATCACACTTAAAAGATGTGATCTAAATATTTTTAATCACACTTAAAAGGCGTGATCTAAATATTTTTAATCACACGTAAAAGATGTGATTTAAATATTTTTTAGTGTGATCTAAATATTATTAATCACACTTAAAAGATGTGATCTAAATATTTTTAATCACACTCAAAAGGTGTGATCTAAATGTTATTAAGCACACTTAAAAAGTGTGAGTAAAAATCACCCATTTTAATCACACTCCCAAATATCACACTTTAATAAAACTTAAAAGGTGTGATTAAATAATATACATCATATAAAAAAAAAAGTGTGATATTTATTTGTTTTTGTAGTAGTGTGAGTAGTTCAACTATGCAGTTCTAAAGTTGAGAAGAAAAAAATAAATAAATAAAAGTGATATTCAATGAAAATTGAAAGAGTAAAATATACTTAACCCTTTATTCTATCTGAAGCTCAGACTCCAGAAAGTTAAGGATTGTTCCTGGGATAATCCCTCTTGTTCCACCTCCATCAATGCTAAGAATAGTGATTAGATCACCATAAGTTGGAGGTTGCAAAGGTAATTTTGCTCCTTCCATGAGCTTTATTCAGGAGAGAAGGTGTGTACAATACGAGAAAATGTTACAGACTCCTTAGCGAGCTTTGAATAATAATAAAAAAAAATGTAGTTATAATATAGAAACTTGAGAGATAGAAATAATAAAAATTCCAAAGTAGTAGTGAATTCTCTTCAACAAGATGAGGGTATTTATAGACTCTTTATTTGTCATTAAAAAAAAAAAATTCAGTGACTTCATTTTTCATGTTTTGAGTCTGAAAAATATGGTGATGAAATTTTCTTTGACCCATTTGAATGTCAAATTCAACTACTGGTAATTTGGTACGGTAGAACCCCTTCTTTTTTTACTTTTTATTTTATTTTATTTTGTAGAACGTTATACATGAGACTTATAGGATAGATAGACCATGAGAGAATCGTGGGTTTGAATAATTAGGCGAGAGTAGAAGGCAAGTGGCCGAATGGTAAAGTCTGGAGGATAAAATCCACAGGTCTCGAGTTCGAGTCACCCCTTGGGGCCACTGGAGGTTTGCCCGGTCGTTAACTTCAGGGCCCTCAGGATTAGTCCTGGCTTCCCTTAAAATCAGCGGGTTGGGGATACCTGAGTTATCAAAAAAAAGGAATCAATAATGGACCTCTTGGATATCATAATGAAACTTCTAGCGAGTTGTTGTTGTTGTTTTTTTTTTTTTTTTTTTTTTTTTTAAATATTTGAAACCTTAATAAAATTTTTATAATTTCACTTACAATGATATAAAATGATAGGTATCAATTTTTTATTTGTTGTATATTCAATTATGTGAAACTCTACTTTCTTGCTTGATCATTTACAGTATATTTGAGAATGTCAAATGTAAGTCTCTAATATTATTCCTTTTCTTTAATATAGGGCTCATGGGCCGTTCATCCTCAGTAAATATTAACTATGACAATGATATATCATGGTGTTATTATCAATCAAAAATCTCATGTTAGAGTAGTTGAAACTACATGACGAGAAACAATCTAATCCCATTTATGATTTGCAAAAATACTTGAGATTCCAAATTTTTTATCAAACGCTCATATGTGTGTGGGTCTCTTACCCATGTGAGTGTTTGTTAGAAAATTTAATAGAAAAATTTGTGTTCCTAACATTCCTCTTTCTATTTTCTAGTGTCATCGGGTAAAATAGTATTACTAATACATTTATGTTTAGTTTTCCTTAAGTTTAAATCTAAAATTTGAGAAAACTTGAGGTATTCATAGGGCTCATTATGAGTCTCATTTTAATGATCTAAATTGCTTATTTTGTAAGGCCTCAATGTATTATTCATGAAAAAAAATAGATTGATCCGAAAATTGTATTTTTCTTTAAAAAAAACATGTAGTTTATTTTCAATAATATATATGTTGTCTATTTTTTTATAAACAAATATGATAAAATAAAAATGTTACAATTATCAAATTGATCTAAATTTTTTCATAGAAGATATCCACAAAAGGGCCTACAAAATAAAAGGTTCGAGTCATTAAAACAAGACCCGTAGTGAGTTTCATGAGCTCCTCAAATTCTCTCTCCCTTTCTCTCTATTCCCCTCTTCTCTTTTTCACAATCTCCTTCCCTTCTCTCTCCGGATTCACTATTTCACTCGCTACAATGGTGCACTTGTTTTAAAAAAAAAAATTTATAACTTAGTATCTAGCCTATAAATCGACTTATCCAAGAAATCAATCTCACCATCCACTTATGAAAGTCCCAATTAACAGCCACGCACTTAGCAGCAAGGGATCAATGCCACAGTAGTGCACGTAGCAGCTCCATTGTAGCTGAAAATAAGACTTTCCAAAAAATTGAAAACTAACACACACAAACAGTCCCATTGTGGTTGCTCTTAAAACACTTTTCAATGGCATAGCTAAATTTGTGTTATATAACACAAAGGCTTTTCATTTTTTTGTAATAAAAAATAATAAAATAACTTTTTTGATGAAACTTTTCTATCTCAACTAAGTTGGAACAAGAAACAAAAGTATAATAATATGCAAGTCACTAACAAAAAGTTGGTAAGAAATCAACCAAACAGATACAAATCAAAATAAAAATAAATAAATAAATACCATCAGCCTCTCGTGAGCAACATAGTGAGCATGTCCCATGAAATTTAATCACCATAGCAATGGTCCTTATTAAGGAAGCCAAACTCCCCCACAACAGCACCAAACATCAATAACCATCACTACTCAATTTCATCAAACAATAGTTCAAAGCAGCAAAGTAATTCACCACAAACAAACCCTTTTCGCATCAACACCAAGGCACATGTGTCAGGCCTTGTTGGGTAAAGGCTAATGCAGGCATTTCAAAAATTAATTAGATTGTATTTATATCATGAATTTATGTAAGATTTTAAAAACAAAAAGAAAAAAAAAAATAGATAAAATATAATTATATTTCACCTTATCTTTTATCTTTCAAAAAGCAGTTAGACCCTAAATAAAGGAATAGTTGAAGCAAGAGCCAGTTCAACATATAAGCAAGTTAGTAGTACCTTGCTTGAAGAAAGAAAAAGTAGTTTAAAATTTTGTTCTTATCTAAAAGCCTACCAAAAAAAAAAAATTAATTTGAGTTTGTCAAATGTTTCCAACTAGGGGTGGGCATAGAGTTACCCGACCCGCCCAACCTGCCCTACCCTACCCGACCCGCAGACCTTTGGGCGGTTTCACAAATACATTAGGGTCGGATGCGATTTGGATTATGGCTGAATTTCGAGTTGCAGGCGAGTTGCGGATTTGAACTGTACCTGCCCAACCCGTCCACATAAGCAGTTTATATATATATATATGTAAAATTTGGACCGTTGATCTTCATCTTTAGTATAACAAACAAAAGTAAAAAAAAAACCCTAATCTCTCACAATCACACAAACACATTTGCACAGCTGGAGAGAGCTCATTTCCTCTCATCTCATATCAGTCTCTCTCTCTCGTTTTTCATCGCACCGATCGCAACTCTGCTTTCAACTTTGCTTTCTCATCGCACCGATCGACCTCTGGTTTCTCATCACATCGATCGATCTCTGCTTTCTCATCGCAACTCTGTGCGCAGCCTCACTTCGAATCTCACTCTCCCGTGCTTCGCAAGATCGACTCTGCTCTACAACTCACAGGTAAGACTTTGCTCTGCTCTTCAGATCTGTCAGTCTATCTCTATTAGGGCTGTGCAGCAGATCCACCGACCCGCCACACCTGACCGACCCGACCCCCAACGAATGGATGCTTGCCACGTGGCGGGCAGAAAGGGAGAGGTTGAAGAAAATTGTGAAGGGCCGTAGAATTTGTTTTACCACGGACACATGGACTTCCATACAAAATTTGTGTTATATGTGTCTAACTGCACATTTCATTGATGATGATTGGAAGTTACAAAAGAGGATCATAAATTTTTGTCAAGTTGAAGACCACAAAGGGGAAACTCTTGGTAAAAAAATTGAGGCACGTTTAAAGGAGTAGGACATTGATGGCCTTTTTACCTTAACTGTGGATAATGCGAGTTCCAATAATCTAACCATTAGATTCTTGAAACGAACAACAAAATTGTGGAAGGGAACTATCTTGGGCCATGAATTTTTACACATGCGTTGTTGTGCGCATATTCTAAATCTTATTGTTAGTGATGGATTGAAGGATCTTGAGTCATGTATAGTGAATGTGAGGCATGCAGTGAGGTATGTGAGGTCTTCTCCAAACTGCCTTGACACTTCTAAAAAGTATGTGGAAAGTTTGAAAATTGAGAGTAAGAGTCTCTTGTGCCTAAATGTGCCAACACGGTGGAATTCAACATATCTTATGTTGGAGGTAGCAGAAAAATTTGAGAGTGCTTTTCAAAGAATGGGTGAGGAGGACTACAATTACAAACACTACTTTTTGGATAATGAAGGGGGTGAGAGGAGAGAGATGCTTACAACCGAGGATTGGGATAATTGTAGGGTGTTTTTGAAATTTCTTAGAATGTTCTACAATGCCACAAAGAGATTTTTTGGGTCTTTATTTGTTACTTCAAACACATTCTACACTGAAATTTTTGTCATTGAAAATATGATTGGACAATTAATCAAAGACAATGATCCTATTTTGTCTTCAATGGCAAAGAAAATGAAAGAGAAGTTTGACAAGTATTGGGGAAATGGGGATAAAATCAATCCACTTTTGTATGTTACGGTTGTGCTTGATCCTAGAAGAAAAATGACATATTTGCAATTTTGTTTTTCAACAATTTTTGGTGGAGATATAGTGAAAGTGAAAGAAATGTTAGACAAGGTCAAAAATTGTTTAGGCAAATTGTATGATCATTATGCCACACTTGAGCCAACAAATGTGCATGCCTTCAATGTAAATGAAAGAGTAGATATGGTGATAGATGAAAATGACCCACACTCTATTGTGAACTCTCAATTTAACTCATTTTTTGAGGGGCAATTTTCTAGTAGTGGGAGTATGTCGGAATTGGACAAGTACTTGGGTGATATTGAGAAAGGTGGGAATAATTCTCAATTTGATATCTTGGAGTGGTGGAAGGTTAATGCAACAAAGTATAGAGTATTATCACTTATAGCACGAGATGTGTTGGCGATGCCTATTTCCACTGTTGCTTCTGAGTCGGCTTTTAGTACAGGAGGTCGAATACTTGATCCATTTCGTAGTTCACTTGCTCCCAAGATGGTGGAGGTTCTTGTTTGTGCACAAAATTGGCTTCGAAGTAACATTCCAATATGCCTTAGACACGCAATGGAGGATGTTGAGTAATTTGAACAACAATATGATTCGGGTAATATATACAATAATTTATTTATTTTTTTATCCATTTCATTTATTTTGTATTATTCAAAGTTCATTAGCTTTACTTTACATATTTTTGTTGTGTTATATTTTTTGTGTAGTTGTTTCGGAGTCAAGCTCATGTTCAAGCCCAAGTTCGGAGACTAATTTTATTGAAGTTTAATATTATTGGTAAAATATTTCCCCTTGGTTAAATGTTGTTAACATATGTTTACTTGTTTTAAGTTTAAAACCTTTTAGTGTTTTCTTTATTAAATAATTTCATTTTTCTGTTGTGCAGGTTTACATGGCTCATGATTTGGTGAAAAGAACTGAATGGTTTTTTTGCTACTTTTGGATGACTGTAACTTATTTTTTTTAGATGCACAATATTTGTTGGATGACTGTAACTTATTTTTTTTGGATGCACAATATTTGTTGGATGACTGTAACTTTTTTATTTTTGGAACTCTTGGATGACTGTTACTTGGATGGATGCACAATGTTTTCCTTATATTTTATGTGTAAGATGATTTATGCATATTGGATGCACAATGTTTTGGGTGATATTGAATTATGGCCATTGGAACCAATATTGAATTATGCCCATTACAATCCAAGTTACGATGTTTTGGGTGATTTTGAATTTTGAATTATGCCCAGGTTGCATTGCCCATTGTAATGAATAAATAGATGTTGAATTATGCACAATATTTTTCATGTTTCATAGATGTGAATGAATAAATGATTTTGAACAAATGTTGTGAATGTTTTCCATGAATAAATGATTTTGAATTTTGAATTATGTCCAGGTTGCATTGCCTATTATAATTTATAATGAATAAATAGATGTTGAATTATGCACAAATTTTATTTATTTATTTTTTTTTTGTATGTTGAAAATTTGTAAAATTTCAAACCGCCAAACCGATTCGCATCCATCCGCCAATCCGCCAAATCCGCATCCGCCGGATTGGTGGACGGATGCAGATTGATTTTCTCCAATCCGCCAATTTGGCGGACGGATGGCAGATTGGAGGTTTCGTGGCCGCAACCGATCCACGCCCACCCCTAGTCTCTATCCCCAGTCTCTGTTTTTTTTTTTTTTTTTTTTTTATGCAATCAGATGTGTAAGCAATAGATCACTGAGTTTATTTGTTTATTTGTTAAATATGTATTAAATCTGTTAAATCTATGTTAATCGGTTATTTAATCTGTGTTAAATCTATGTTAATCTATGTTGAATCTATTATGGAGATCTCGCTTCCCACTAATCCAGAATCAGTAATTTTAAATATGTATATTTTATTCCCTTTGGTTTGACGCTGCACTTCAATCTAGGTTGTCAATGGCAAAAGGAAACTCTGTTAGTCTGTAAAATCCATTTTATCATCTTCTTTGTTTGGTTTCTAGAGCTTCTTTATTAGCTGTATCATCACTCTCTCAACCTATCCTTAGGTCAGTTTCTCTGATTCCTAAGACTCAGCTTTCCTTCATTGCTCTTTCTTTTTTTTTTTTCTTTTTTTTTTGGATTCACACTTTTTCTTTTGCTATTAATTATATATGTTATTCGATATGTTATTGAATTTGTAATTAGATTCAATCTGTTATTCAATGTGTTATTCAATCTGTTGAATCTGTAATTATTTAAATTATGTTGAATTTGTAATTATTAATTATGTTGAATTTGTAATTAGATATGTTTATGCAATCAAATCTGTTTATGCAATCAGATTTTTTTTTTTTTTGGTAGCAACAGATCTCTGAGATTGGAATTAAATCTGTTATTGTGCGACTAAGATTCTGTTTGTGTGACTAATGTGCGACTAAGATTCTGTTTGTGTGACTAAGATTTGTTTCAATGGTGATTGGAATTAAATCTGTGATTGGAATTAAATCTATTCATTTTTAAATCTGTGATTTCAATGGTGATTTGTTTCAATGGTGATTGCATTTCTATTTAGAATTATTGAAATTGAATTTGTAATTTTAGGAATTGATTTTGAAGCACCGCAACCGTCCGCACATTCGCAAACCCTATCCGCACAAATCGCAAACCGCACTGTGGGTGGTTGCGGTTTGACTTTTTCCCAAACCGCAGAGGTGCGGGCGGGTCAAAACCGAACCCCAAACCGTACAAAATCGATCCGCGAGCACCCATATTCCCAACTCTCCTAAAAGCTTATTAACAAGAGGCCCATTTTAATGTTGGGCCTTAGCCTTCTAACCTTGAGCCACTACTGATTGAGGCCTGGCCTGCAATACCACAAAGTGTTACCATAGTAGTACTCGACTGAGCAAATAGAAAAATGGTTTGATTTGATGGTTGGTGGATCTAAGTAAGAATCAAATTCCTATTAAATTTTGTTGAGAGGGCAAATCATTTTGAATAGCTACCAACGAAAAAAACAAATAAATGGTTATCCTTAAATTCAAATCTTTTTTTTTAAAACCCATTGATAGGAGAATATTTATATTTTTATAAATATCAAAACAATATAATTTAAAAAGTTCAACAACATAAATCTGCAAATTCAACCCCAACAACTAAAATTTGGGCAAATTACATATACTCCCTCGAGATTTAGTAAAATTACAGATATCCCTGAGGTTTGAGAAATTACAGATACCCCTGAAGGTTATATTTGCATAACAAATTAGGGGGTAAATTGTTATAAAAATATAAATCTCATGGGGCAATTTGTTATGAAAATATAAATCTCAGGAAGGTATCTGTAATTTCCGAAACCTCAGGAGTATCTGTAATTTAACTAAACCTCGCGGGAGGTATATGTAATTTGCCCCTAAAATTTCCATAATAAATAATAATAAACCAAATATCCAAAGAAAGACTCTCTAATAATAAATAAATAATCAATTTTACTTTTGGTAAGGATTAACTCCTTAATTTTTCAATTGAGAAAGTATTGGTCAACTGAGATAACTCAATCAATCCATAACCTCGAACTTAGTGGGTAAAATTTTAACGATAACTTAAAATGTTGCATTAAAAAAATACATAATTTTGTTATATGGCGTTGAATTGAACTGTTTTAGTGGTTGATACATTGTGGTTTGTTATACTGGTTGATAGATTGTGGTTTGTTATAAGGTGTTTTGAAATTATGGAATTCATCTCCCAAAGTATAAATATAACAAAATTATGGGTCTGAAGTTGCAAAAACATATCTATACTTCTATATTTATTAACTTTTCACCTAATTTGTCCATTCTCCTTTTCAAATTTTTCATCAAATTTCTCAACTAAACACGACGTTAGTGTTCATAAACTTATTTCTCTCTCTAAAAGAAGATACAATACTTATTTTACTTACTTTATTAAAAAAATACTTTCATTACTAAACAACATAAAAAATATATTAGTACAACATATTTTCATTCCGGCAAAATTGAAATATTATAAACGTTTAGGGGCAGTATTGCAAAATCACAAACGCTATTATAAATAAGCTATTTTCCCTAAAGAGTACCAATTCGCGCAGCAATCTTGCTGTCAAAGAAATCGAATTCCAATCGGAGCGAGAGAATGTCAGGGATGGAGAGATTGCAGAGAATGTTCGCCGGTGCTGGAGGAGCGTTGGGACACCCGCCGCCGGACTCTCCGACTCTCGATTCGTCGGAGCAAGTCTACATCTCTTCGCTTGCCCTCCTTAAAATGCTCAAGCACGGTACGTTCTCCTTCTTTCGAGTTTAGGGTTTCTCTGTAACTATAGATATATATAGATGTATACATATATACATACAGTTATATAGGGTTATGTGTGTGAACCTGATTAGGGTTTGTGTTTCTATTGTGTTGTATTTGGGGGGATTGGGATTGGGATTGGGATTGACAGGTAGAGCTGGAGTTCCTATGGAAGTGATGGGATTGTTGTTGGGTGAATTTGTGGATGAGTACACTGTTCGCGTCGTTGATGTATTTGCGATGCCGCAGAGTGGTACTGGTGTCAGTGTCGAAGCGGTCGATCATGTTTTTCAGACTAATATGCTTGATATGCTTAAACAAACTGGAAGGTAATTCACTCTCATTCTTTATTGTTAATTCTTATGCCTAATTACAACTGAATGTTTAAGTCTGGCATTTGAAGAACCTGCTCTTATCTGTGATTTCTTTTATTTATGTTATGTTTCTAGATTCGGTTGTGCAAAAGGGGCTCCCCTTATGTTTTTTGCCTCCTAATTTGATATAGAAATTTTATAACTAGGGTTTAACTGCCCATTAAAAAAAGCCCATTGATTTATGCACTCATTGCGTGTGTAATTGGCATTGATATTCTGCTTCCTGCACTCACTGCTATAAAGACAAGCAGCGACATTCTTTCAAACATTTTCGTAGATGTTATAGTGAGCTTGTTCTTTTGCTTGGTATTGCAGGCCAGAAATGGTGGTAGGATGGTATCATTCACATCCTGGATTTGGCTGTTGGCTCTCTGGTGTGGACATCAATACTCAACAGGTTGTATTCTATCTTCTTTTGTTGTTGTCTATGGTAGTAGCGGTACAATTATGTAGTTGTTTTACTGCTATTAATTTATATAATGATTTTTGTATGGTACTTTATTCTTCTATTATGTTTTTATGTGTTCGTTATCGTTGGTATCATTATTCTATGATGGCATTTTCCTATGACCTTTTTTGGTTGTATAAAAGAAACGTTTTTACTTTTTCTTTGCCCATTTTAAATTGTAATTTTCCATTTTGTATGAGCAATTTTTTTTTTTTTGCTTTGTCTATCTGTGTGTGTATGTTTCGAATTGGGATAATTTTGTTATCATTTATTTCTGTCAAGAGTCAAGACCACCTTAATTATTGACATTTTGTGATATCATGCAGAGTTTTGAAGCTTTGAATCAACGTGCTGTGGCAGTTGTGGTGGATCCCATACAAAGTGTTAAGGGGAAGGTGGTCATTGATGCCTTCCGCTTAATTAACCCACAAACCATGATGCTTGGCCAAGAGCCAAGGCAAACAACGTCCAACCTTGGACATTTGAACAAGCCATCCATTCAAGTGAGTGCTGAATGAGTGGTGCCTTTGTGTTTCTGATAGCTGCGGTGTCACCCCTGAGTCTTATCCTCTAATGGCAATTTGTTTTGCAGGCATTGATCCATGGGCTGAACAGGCATTATTACTCAATAGCCATTAATTACAGGAAGAATGAACTTGAGGAGAAAATGCTACTGAACCTGCACAAGAAGAAGTGGACTGATGGCTTGACACTGCAACGATTTGATACCCATTCCAAGACCAATGAGCAGACTGTTCAGGTAAGTGAAGCTTTTTGCGAGGCTATGAGTTTCATAGTCTTGTGTGTGTGTTGTATTTGGCACCTTTGCAACAAGGTGCAGAGGCTACACATTTTTTTTAACCTCAATTTTAGAAGATTTTTATTGTGGATTGTTGTGTTGCCTTTTGTACCTGAGAGGCAAGGTCCATAGAGTGTTGCTATCCTGCATAGATGCATAGGATCTGATGCTGAATGCCCTAGAATCAAAACAATAATATGGGAATGGGAATACAATCCAGTAATGAGATAGAAGTCCTTCAAGTTTTGCCTGTAGATTGCTTCAAGGGGTTAGTCTAGTTTGTTTTTCTTATATCCTGAAGACCCAAAAATAAGGCACTAATATGGAGATCAGTCATGACATGGATATTATTTCTTTGCAAGTTTGTTTTCCAATATAAACTAGAAGGCTAAAATCTGAGCCTTTTCAAGATAACCCAAAAATTAACTTTGGATGCACTCATCAGTGTATTATTACTTCCCTAAAACTTCCTTGCATTCTTCATTGCATTTTAGTAATGTTATAACGTTGCTCCCTTGGAGTTGAAGTTGTTCTGTCAAGTTGGATCATTTCATAGGAAGTTTTTTTGCGGACAAAATTATCTTGTTTCTGATAAGCTAGACCACCCATGGGTAACTTATATAGGTTCCTCTATCCATGTGGATGACCTATTCCTCGGTTTAGAATAAAGTAATTTGCTGCATACAGATAATCATTTACCATTGAGATTTCTTTGGAGTCCTTGAAGCCCATTAATTGATGTTGTATGAGGATTACCTCAAGTTCACTGTGGTTGAACTAGAAAAGTGCAATCTATGAAAGCATATGCTTCTAAAAGGCGGCATTTGCAAGTCAGGCACAAAATTGAAGGAATTTAGTAGGAACATACCATGCATGTCTAAAATTTTCATCAAAAGCAATTGATGCCTTAAGTATTGACGAAACAAGTTAAGCATGCTAGGGGTGTTCAAAAAACTGAATCACCGGATGAAACCGACCAATCTGAACCGAACCGAATGATTATGGTCAGTTTCGAAAAGCCTCCATGGTCGGCTGACGGTTTTATTCCTTGGGATCCAACTAAATCCGAACCGCCTGAAAAATTATCAAATAGTCTTACAGTAATTAAATACCTTCACTCTTCTTCATGTGACAATAATAATTAAAACTCTTAAGTCTCTGTATCAATTACAAAGAAAGAGGCACGTGGCTCAAAAAAAATGTCAGACCTTTCATTTCCCTTTCGTTTCATATTTCAAATGCAAGAAAAAAACTCAATAAATATTTGACCAATAGTAAGGTAGTCTAGTGTCGAACCCTATGATACAGTCATGTTGATATTTTCAATGCATGGATACATCATACATGTTATATGTATAAGATACATGATTATATCATATGACATACATGATGTTATGATATACATGGTGTTTGACATATACATACTAATACATAGAGTTTTATGTATTGTTCTGTCTGTTCATTTTTCCTTTCTTCTCGCAGAACTCTAATAGCCCTCTCTCTCTCATTCCTCCTCTCTCCAAACACTCTCTTTCAACCCCTTTCCTATTCTGATGGTTTATTGCATCTAGATCCTTTCAGTCATCAACAACCATTGTCCAGATCGCTCTGTTTTGATGCTCTTGGATTAGATCAAATGGCTATGAATGTCAACACCATACCACAACCGCCTGCTCACTTTCTTCGTCTTTCTCAAGTCTTGTCTTTTTTGTTTTTTTGGGGAACTATTTCTCAAATCTGTCTGTATATTTGTTTATGTGAGAAAGGCGGATAAGCTGTTGATGGAAAAATCACCCGAGAACTTGGCCAATTCTGACCGACAAACTGTATGGCGCGATGCTTGCGATTTCGAACTGTCCACAGTCGAAATTGGATGTTCAATTCTTCCACCCGTAATGATCAGTTCAGGTGGCAAGTTGATAGCATCTGAACCAACCATGAACACCCCTAAAGCATGCAATTAGCACTTTTAATGTAGAAAAGTGTCGTTGAATTTGGGATAGAAGAAGTGCTACTAGTAATAGATGCAAATAAAATTTACTTATGACATGTTTGTTGAGGTGCAGATTCCAGTGTCTCCCTCACATCACATGTAAACCTACATGAGTGAGAGGGCTGTAAATGCGACCTTTTGGGCTGTAGAGATAACCTTTCCATAGTCAAACGTATATATTTGTCCTATATATGATATTTAAGGGTAGTCCAATGCATGAGGCTCGTGCCACTGCAGTGTGTCTGGGAAGAACTAGATGTACTAGACCTATTATGATATATAAATTATTAAAATGTACACATATATTGCAGCATCCATGTCCTTTTTATGAAATTTTGGGTTAGCTGTACCTCATATCTTGCTTCACGGGCTACAATTATTAAAATGTGCAATTTGTCAAATAGGCATCCCAATGTGATAAAAGCATGACTTACATTGTATTCCTTGTGATATGCAGGAGATGCTAAACCTTGCTATTAAATATAACAAGGCAGTGCAGGAAGAGGATGAGTTGCCACCAGAAAAACTAGCAATTGCGAATGTGGGAAGACAGGATGCCAAAAAACATCTCGAAGAACATGTCTCCAACTTAATGTCTTCAAACATAATTCAGACTTTGGGCACCATGCTCGACACAGTTGTGTTCTAGGGTTCAGTGTTTGATTCCCCACAAGATTGCATTTTAGTGGCACTTAAAAAGTTGAAAACAATGTGGTATGATTAGAACTCCTTGAACTGCTAGAAATGTTTCATTATTTAGGTAAAATCATAGGTGGAACAAAGCTTATGTGGGTAAGCAATGCTATCAAGAAAGAGTTTTGATCTTACTTTGATTTGGTGCATTTAAAAGTAACAAATTTTCTTAAAATATTAAAAAAAAAATTACTAAAAATTAAAAAAAAAAAAAAAAATCAAAATATAAAAAATTCAATGTTCAGAAACTTGGAACCAAACAGGGTGAACAGTATGATGATGAAAGGATTTTCCTACCTGTTGTTAGAACTTGATGACTCGCAAAAGGTTACCGCTGACTGCAAATTTTTGGGTGATGTGGATATTTTCTTCTATTTTTAGATATTTTTTTTGAGTAATGTTACATCTCCACTTTTTCAACTCAAAAATTCATTCACAATTGATGTTCCTTTTTTGAGCAATGTTATATTCTCACATTTTAAACTCACAAATTCATTCACAAATAATGTGACGAGAGTAAGCCAATGATATAGAAAATCAAACAATATCACATCATTGTATATATAATAGTGAAAGTGTTTTTAAAATCTCACTTTTTTTTTTTGTTTAAACTGCATCTGTTAGTCAACATAGCAGAATATAGAATGCCAGTAGGGTAAGTAGTTGTTGGGCTTGATTAGTGGGCTTGATATTTAGCGGTTAAGTAAATTTGGTTAACTTTTTAATTATTATGACAAATGATCTGTTTCATAATATAATATTGTTTTATACATTAAAAAAAGGCATGTAGAATGGTAAATCTTCTAATTCATTGATTAAATAGTAAAGCCTATGTTATTGTTTTAAAATAATCAGAAAGTCTTGGAGTATTACGTAATAAATAATTATTTATATGATGTTTTAGATACATGAAAAATTACAAGACACAACAATTAGGGATGTACTCGGTTTGGAATAGTTAGTGTTTAGGTAAAATTTTACACTGAACTAATAAAGTCGATTCTATTATATTGAGAACTGATATAGATTGAAATTTTTAGTAAATTGCACCAAACTGCACTAATTCAAGTGATTCAGCTCGGTGTAGTTTTTAATTTACGACATTTCAAATTTGAGTTACTTCTCAAATTTGTAATATAGTAAATAATTTAGGACAAATTACACAAATAGTCCCTATAGTTTGGGGCTTGTGTCACTCTGGTCCCTGACTTTTCAATTGTGACACATTTGACCTTGAATTTTGAATCTTGTTCCAAATAAGGACAATTGAATATATAATTAGATTTTTCAAGGGTAAAATTGTCAATTTGATAAAATATAACTAATTTGACAAAAATAAATGTCAAACAAATATTTTTAAATTTTTAAAAATTATTTATACCTACAAAAAATAAAATTATGTAAAATTGATAAATCTTTTAGACATTTTTTTTTTATCAAATTAATTTTTATTATGTGTTTGGATGATGATCGAGTAAAATTAATTTTAAAAAATTAATCATGTAATTTTTATTAATTTTACATAATTTTATCATTGGTGGATAAAAATAATTTTAAAAAAATAAAAAAAATTTGACATTTATTTTTGTCAAATTAGTTTATATTTTATCAAATTGACGATTTTACCCTTGAAAAATCTAATAATATTTTCAGTTGTCCTTGTTTGGAACAAGATTCAAAATTCAGGGTCAAATGTGTCACAATTGAAAAGTCAGGAACCAAAGTGACACAAGTCTCAAACTATATGGACTATTAGTGTAATTAACCCAATAATTTATATAAAAATTTTGAATTAGCCATTTGGACATTACTTCAATATCCAATCCAATCCTCTCACAAAAATACAAACAAAAAAATTAATAAATACTAAGGCTTGATTTGGGAAGTGGATAGACTTTTTAGCTTTTTGACTTTTTTGGCTATTTTAGCTTAGGGCTAAAAAATCTGATTTGGGAAGGGCTTTTGACTTTTTTGACTTTCTTGTGAGAAAAAAGAATGTAATGATTATGAGTTGGATGTGATATTTTGTCTTATTGGGACTAAAAAGTCTATTTTATTTTTTGTGACTATTTTAGCCCCAAACCCACTTCCCAAACAACCCCTAAGTGTTAAAACTTTTATTGAAATAGAGTTAGAAACAAAATATAATCTGAAAACCAAAGTCTTGACACCAAAGTAAAACCAAAATTTAAAACTATTATCCCATAAGGCTGAATCCCAAGTTTATCAACTCAAAATAAAAAATTTTAAACGACATAAACATGTGATATAGCTATATAGGCATAGTAGTAGCATAACTTGACTCAAGCATATGTGAGTGGCAAACAAACAGTTTATCACATTGTCAATATCTATTATCAAACTTGAAATATTTAAGAAAAAATAAACAATTAAGTGAATCAACTGAACTTTATACTCAACCCACTTCATTATATATTTGATATATATTATGTTTAATATGCAAAATTTTCGGTCGATTTCGGTTTAATTCAGTGCACAAGATACGTAAATCGGTATCAAACCGAAAATCGAAAAATAATTTTAAAACCTCACAAACCGATTTATATTTAAAAAACCGATCAAATATAGCCAGTTTGATTCGGTTTAACAAGTTTAGTCTATTTTTTCGATTTTTCGATTTTTCTTACATCCCTAACGACAATATTACAGAATATCAAGATTATTGAACAATTATCATTATTGAATAATTATTTAAGTAAGAGGTAAGAACATTAATTTTCCCCAATTTAGATTTTTTTTTTTTTATAACTTTAAGTCAATCTTTTGTACTTGTGATAAAATATAAATGCCTCAAAATTAAAAGGTTGGTTAGTTTCTTATTAGAAATTCAACAACACGGATCCTAAATCTGTTTTGTGGGCCAACACAAGTTTTGGATTTGATAGAGCAATTTGAAGTTAGAAACAAAAAAAAATATCACTAGTCAAAGAAAAGTTGGGAAAAAACACCACTTTCATCAACTAAAGTCTAAAGATAATGGAAATAAACTTTATGGTTGATAAAGCTTAACTTTCAATGACGAAAGCAATACATTTATTTAACAAAATTATTCAGTGTATTTAGTTTGAGTGTTTTGAATGAAATTTTTTGAAAATTAAATTTTTTGATTTTTTTGTTTTTAGTGAATATTTTTAAAATTTTAAACATTTTTTTTACTTTTTTAGATGCACCTTACTTAGATGTATCTAAAAAGTAAATAATTTGTGAAATAATATTTTAAAAAATTAATAAATACATAGAAATACAAAAAAAATGTACTGAATTCTTGTATTTTTTTTTTGTGTTTTTTCTATTTAGTGAATTTTTAAAAGATTTTTTTCACAAATTTTTTAATTTTTAGGTGTATTTATGTAAGGTGTGTCTAAAAAGTTAAAAAATTACTTAAAATATTAAAAAAATTCAATAAAAATAAAAAAAAAATGAAAAATAAGAAAGTAGAAATTTTTTGAAAAGTATTTTTAGAAAAATAGAACCAAACAAGCTGATTGGAATCCTGAGTT
>CM069910.1:91629810-91750810 GCA_036172215.1 Camellia granthamiana
GCATGAAGGCATACGCAATGATTCATTCTTAAGGCATAAAACACCAACTCTCTAAAGCATGGAAAGAGTGACCAATGCAAGTGTATGGCAACATTACATGTGCTGAAATCACATTTCAAATGATGCCAAATCATGAAAATAGCCCAAGTAGTACATGCTAGTGGACTTGATACACAAAGCTAACAAGCTAGAATGCATTATAGCTATACAAAGCATGGCATGCATGACCAAAACAACACAAATCAGAGCTAGAGTATGCTAAAACATGGACAAAAACTTCTTAGAGTTAAGCCAAAATCATGTTAGAATGATGGTCTAAAGCATGATATACATTAGGCTAATTCATGGAATTGCACTACAAGTGCATGGAGTGTGCATGGGGCTATCAAACCAAACCTTAACAGAGGTATATCATGGAAAAACAACACCAAAAACATGCTGAGATGGACTCAAAACAAGCTAGAAAGACATGCTACTTCATGAAGCGTACAAAGCTAGTTTGCAAGATTTACACTACAAGTGCATAAGGCATGTATGAGGTGACAAAACCAAGTCAAAACAGTGGTATGTCATGCTGAAATAAGGCCTAAAATAGGCTGAGATATGGCCAACACAAGCTTAACAAACATGCTTAAACATGAGGCATTCAAAGCAAGCATTCAAGAACACAAGGAGAGGGGATGACCCTCTCCTATTTGGGACCTCAAAACACCATTTCCACCATTGAAATTCCTCTGAGTTTCAGTGGTGAGAATGCCAAAACAAGGTGGTCCCAATAGCTAAAAAAGAAGGTTCAAAACAAGGCCAAACAAGGCCTAAGGGAGGGTAGACTACCCCCAACACAAAAGAGACCTTAAACAAACATGCTAAGGACTAAAAATCAGAACTTTTTTAAGTAGAAAGTTAAGCCAAAAATAGCATGCAAATAGGTTCAAAAGGTTAAGAAAAAAGCAAGGTTCAAGAGGGTAGAAGCTCACCCTTGTAGAACCCCTTTAAAGCTGCAACTCTAGCAACTTTCCTTGATCAAAACTAGTCCAAAGACCCCAAAACCAACCTCAAAGAGCCTCAGCAACAAGAGTATGGTGTTTGAGTGTGTGTTTGTGTGCAATAGTATGATGAAAATGCACTTTTGAACACAAAAATGAAGAAAAGATGCAAGATAGATACAAAGATATACGTATAATTCTCAAGCACCAAAATCTGAACCTGGAGGATGGTTCTCTTATATAGAGAACAAGCAACAAGCTTGTTGGACAAGCTTTTGGCCTAAAGCCATCCCTCCATACACGTGTATGGAGGATGGTTTTTGTGCCTTCCAGTTGTAATAGTTGGCCTAAAAATATCTCTAAAAAGATGATGGAAAGTTGCCGACCACCTGAAGTGGTCGACCAGCTACTTCTACTGGTCGGCCGACTAGTGGAAGTGGTTGGCCAAGGCAAAACGTGGTTGGCCAAGGCAAAACGTGGTTGGCCATGGGGGGGGGGGGGGAGATGGTCTGCAGCATGAAAGCAAAGCAATGGTGTGGTGGCCGACCAGAAAAGGTGGTCCAAAGACCAAGAAAGCCAGTTGGCCGACCAGAAAACTGGCTGGCGGGAAGAAAAGTAGTCTCCAAGGAGAAGAACTGGTCTCCCACCTCTGATCCACCCTCCAAGCAAGGAAAACAAGGTTTGTGCCAAAGACAAACCAAAAAGGATGTAAGACAAGAGTTCGGGAGGCAACGCGCGCAGCCGGGAGCCTCAAAAACTAGTCTACGAGCACCAAAAGTGGTCTCCCAAACCACAGTGGCCCTCTAGGCCAAGGCAACAAAGTGTGGTTCAAAAATCACGCCAAACGGAGAACGTTAAGCGGTCCCGAGACAAGGCGCGCGGCCGAAGGCTCCGAAAATCAGAAATTAGTCTCCAAGCGGGAAAAGTGATCTATGACCACAAAAGGATGGTCCACAGACCACCCCCCTCCCTTCAGGGAAGAGAAAACAAGGTTCGGTCTGCAAACTGAGCCAAAGCACAAAGAGTTCAGAGGCCCGGAGGCAAGGTACTCGGCCGAAAACTCTGGAAACTTGAAACGAGCACAACATACACGATCACCGAGCGCTCAATCGATGACGTTTGAGTCTTAAGGTCGGTCAAAAATGGGGTGTCTACAGTAGTACACTCAGTGTTCTTGACTTAGAAAGTCTGTGTAAAATCCGTGGAGAATTGCTCCATCTATGAAAAGGTTACTAGCACTCTGTGAAGCTAGAGAATAGTGGAAAATCTCAAGTGAAGCTTGAGGAGTGGACGTAGGCCGAGTTGAAGCCGAATCACTATAAATTTGTTTGCCTCTCTCTCCCTTATCTCTTTATTTTATTTAAATTGCCATAACTATATTTCATATTTTTATTGTGCTAAAATCATTAATTGACATAGTTGTTAGAGCACTTATTTTAATTATTTTTATTTCATTAATTATATTTATCTATTGTGCTAGTCATAATTTTTATTAGGGTATTATTATTTTATTTGTAAAAACCTAATTCACCCCTCTCTTAGGTTGTCTTTTGGGTAACAATTGGTATCAGAGCCTAGACTCTTATTTTAGATTTAACCATCAGTGAGTTTTGATCTATGGCAACTTTAGCTAAAGGACAAGCCACAAATAGGCCACTATTGTTTGACGAAAACAACTATAGTCATTGGAAGGATAAGATGACCCTATACCTACAAGCCATTAGTGTACCTAAAATTGAAGATGAATGTGATGAGAGGGATCATAAATTATTGAAAACCAATACTAAAGCCAAGCTCACCATTGTTTGTGGATTAGACTCTAAGGAGTATAATAGAATTTCAAGTTGTGATTCGGCAAAAGAAATTTGGGACAAACTTGAGGTAACGTATGAAGGTACAAATCAAGTGAAGGAATCTCGTATTGATATGCTTGTTCATAGTTATGAATTGTTTAAAATGAACTCTGATGAATCTATTTCAAGTATGTTTACTAGATTTATTGAAATTGTAAACTCTATGAAATCTCTTGGCAAAACTTATACTAACAGTGAGTTGGTGAGAAAAATTCTTAGGTGTTTACCAAAGAATTGGGAAGCAAAGGTTACGGCCATTATAGAAACCAAAAATCTCTCCACACTTGGATTGGATGAGCTTATGGGTTCCCTTATGACTCATGAGATCACCATGAAAGGACATGAGAATGTTGAAAATAAAAAGAAAAGTGGAATTGCATTCAGAGCCTCATCAAATGAAGAAGAACATAAAAACTCCAGTGAGGATGAAAACTATGCCATGTTTAGTAGAAATCTCAAAAAGCATTTCAAGAAAAACAATTATGGAGGAAAAAGACCTTTCAAGAAAGAGTACAACAAAGATAACAAGAAAGAGCCTATTATTTGCTATGAGTGCAAAAGTCCTGGACATATGAAGATAGATTGTCCAAGATTGAAGAATCATGGAAAAGACTACAAAATAAACAAAAAGGCCATGGTAGCAGCTTGGAGAGAAAGTGAAGATGAAAGCTCAAGTGATGAAGTTGAAAATGAAGTAGCCAACTTATGTCTCATGGTTCTTGAAGATGAAGACTCTACTCAAGATGAACTAATTACTCTTTATGAAGAACTTGAAAGTGCATTCTATGAACTACAAGATGAATTTAGAAAAGTTTGTGTCAAAAATAATGTGTTAAAGAAATCTGTTGCATCTTTATCTATTAATGTAGAAGAATTAAAGAAAGAAAAAATTGTTTTGAAAAATGATTTTGATACTATCTCTAATGAGAAAACTAGTTTAAAAAACAATGTTGATGATTTAACAAAAACACTTGAAATTTTATAAAAGGTAGAGATAATCTCAACATACTTCTTGCAAATCAAAGATGTGTTATTGATAAAACGGGTATTGGATATGACCCTATTAAGAAACAAAAGAATCTCAATATAATTTTTGAAAAAGCACCTCTCATGACACACCCTCATATTACTTGTCATTATTGTAGAAAGAAATGCCATTATATATCTTATTGTCCATTCAAAAAGAATATGAACATGGAAATTAAAAAGATTTAGATTATTAAAGGATCTAACAAAACTAACCAAGAAGGACCCAAGAAACTATGGGTACCAAAAACTAACACTTGATTGTCATCATGTAGGTTTGCTTTAAGTCCAAAGGTAAAGAAGGGAAGTAGTACCTTGATAGTGGATGTTCCAGACACATGACTGGAGTTAAATCATTCTTTACTAAACTATCATCAAAAGATGGAGGATTTGTTACTTTTGGAGACAATAAAAAAGGAAAAATCATCGGTATTGGCAGCATCGGTATTTCTCCTAACCCTTCTATTGAAAATGTTTTACTTGTTGATGGACTTAAGCATAACCTACTTAGTATTAGTCAATTATGTGATAAAGGTAATCAAGTTATTTTTGATAAATCACATTGCACAATTGAAAGCACAAATGATCATAAAGCTTTATTCGTTGGTAATTGCCATGATAATGTTTATGTTTTTCATCTTAATGATCTCTATGCTAGTGATGTTAAATGTTTATATGTTAATAATGAAAATAGTTGGTTATGGCATAGAAGACTTGGTCGTGCTCATATGGATTTAATTGCTAAACTTTTGAGAAAGGATTTGGTCATTGGACTTGCAAAAATTAAGTTTGAAAAAGATCATCTTTTTAATGCTTGTCAATAAGGAAAACAAACTAAAACATCATTTAAATCAAAATCTCATATTTCCACAACTAGACTTTTACAACTATTGCATATGGATTTATTTGGTCCCTCAAAAACATCTAGTCTAGGTGGTAAACATTATTGTCTTGTTATTGTTGATGATTATTCAAGATTTACATGAGTTATGTTTTTAGCACACAAAGGTGAAACATTTTCTTTTTTCACAAAACTCTGTCATAGAATTCAAAATGAAAAATGCTTTCTTATTACTAATATTCGAACCGACCATGGTAGATAACTTGAAAATAAGAAATTTGAATTATTTTGTGATGAATATGGTATTGGACATAATTTTTCAGCACATAGAACCCCTCAACAAAATGGTGTAGTAGAAAAGAAGAATAGAACTTTAGAAGAGATGAGTAGAACAATGCTTTGAGAAAATAATCTTCCTAAATATTTTTGGGCCAAAGCCGTTTACACCGCATGCTATATTTTAAATCGTGCATTAATTAGACTTATTCTCAAAAAACTCCTTATGAACTTTGGCATAATAGAAAGCCCAACATTAGTCACTTGTATGTTTTTGGTTGTAAATGTTTTGTGCATAATAATGGTAAGGATAACTTAGGTAAATTTGATTTAAAATCTGATGAAGTAATTTTTCTTGGCTATTCCTTAACTAGCAAAGCTTATCGTGTTTTTAATAAAAGAACTCTTGTTGTGGAAGAATCTATACATGTGGTATTTGATGAAACTAACATCTCTGCTCAAAAGCAAATTGTTAGTGATAATATAGATTTGGAACCAAATGTGGAAGATTCAAGTATCTACAAAGAAGGGAACCAACCATGTAAGTTGAACAAAGCGATTGAACAACCTATTCTCTCACCTCAAGAAGAAGGAGGAAACAATGATGATTTGCCAAGAAAATGGAAATTTATTCATAATTACCCTAAGAATTTAATCCTAGGTGACCCTACAAAAGGTATTGAAACTCAATCTTCACTTAGAAATATTTGTAGTAACTTAGCTTTTCTCTCACATATTGAGCCTAAAAATTTTCAAGAAGCCAAATTCGATGAACATTGGATGATAGCTATGCATGAAGAGCTTAACCAATTTAAGAGAAACAAAGTGTGGGAACTTGTGCCAAAACCTAAAGATCATACCATTATCGGTACCAAATGGATCTTTCAAAACAAGCTTGATGAATTTGACACAATTATAAGAAACAAGGCTATACTTGTTGCACAAGGATACAATCAAGAAGAAGGTATTGATTTCTATGAAACCTTTGCTTCGGTTGCTAGATTAGAAGCCATTCGCATGTTACTTGTATTTGCATGTTTTAGAGATTTCAAACTTTATTAAATGGATGTAAAAAGTGCCTTTCTTAATGGCTTTATAAATGAGGAAGTTTATGTTAAATAACTCCCAGGTTTTGAAGATCATGCTTTTCCAAATCATGTTTTTAAACTATCAAAAGTTTTATATGGTTTGAAACAAGCACCTCGTGTATGGTATGAACGATTAAGTAAATTTTTGATTGAAAATAATTTTTCTAAAGGAACGATTGACACAACACTTTTTGTTAAAACTAAAAATGATGATTTACTTATTGTGCAAATATATGTGGATGACATTATATTTGGTGCTACTAATGAAACCTTGTGTAAGGAATTTGCTAAGTGTATGCAATGTGAGTTTGAGATGAGCATGATGGGGGAGCTAAATTATTTCCTTGGGCTTCAAATCAAACAATGTAAGGAAGCAATTTTTATCAACCAAGTTAAGTACATAAAAGAACTACTCAAAAAGTTTGGTATGTATGACTTCAAAATAGCTAGAGCACCTATGAGCACATCCATTAAGCTAGACAAGGATGAAAAAGGTAAGTCTATTGATCAAACAAAATATCGAGGTATGATCGGCTCACTTCTTTATTTGATTGCAAGTAGACAGTGTTTGTATGTGTGCTAGATATCAATCAAATCCTAAGAAATCACATCTCAGTGCTGTTAAAAGAATTTTTAGATATCTTGTTGGCACTCAAAATTTGGGACTGTTTTATCCTAAAGGTGTTGCATTTGATTTAATTAGTTACTCGGATGCCGACTTTGTTGGATGCAAACTTGATAGAAAAAACACTAGTGGCACTTGTCACTTTCTTGGTAACTCATTAGTATTTTGGTTTAGCAAAAAGCAAAATTCTGTTGCTTTATCAACGGTCGAAGCTGAATATATAGCTTCCAGAAGTTGTTGTACCCAAATACTTTGGATGAAACAACAATTGGAGGACTTTGATTTGCATTATGATCATATCCTTATTAAATGTGATAATACTAGTGCCATCAATTTAAGCAAAAATCCGGTTAAACACTCACGAACAAAACATATTGAAATTCAACATCATTTTTTAAGAGATCATGTTCAAAAAGCGGATATTGTACTTGAATTTGTAAACACCGACAAGCAATTGGCGGATATTTTCACAAAACCCTTAAGCGAGGATCGCTTCAATTTTATTTGTGGCGAGCTTGGAATGTCGATTTCTACTTAAAAAGTTTTGTTATGACTGTGAAACTTCAATTTTTGTTAAAATGATATATGTGTATTGCTACACTGATATAGAAACATTTATATCATTTGAATGCTCTCAAGTCCTTCATACATTTATTCTCCTTAATAGTTTGCTATTCTCAATTGTGTAATTTTTTTTTTTGGATTCTACATCTTGAGGTAAAATTAACTTTGCATACATTGATTTTTTTAAATCCTCAAGGTATTTTTTTTTGCATTACCATTTCAACAACACCAATGTCCCATTAAGTTTAATTTCTGCTGGTATTATTTTATTTTAACTTTTTTTATTTTTTTATTTTGCTGTTAGGTTTAATTTCTTTTATTTTTATTTTTTTCTCATTATTATTTTTTGTTTGGGCTTAATTTTTTTTTTCTGCTTTTTAATTTCATTTTTCAGTCCTTAAACATAAAAACAAAAACAAATCAAAATACAAATATTTACATAAAAAAAAAAAAACACCTTTCATTTTCTTTTTCTTTTTTTTTTCTTTTTTTTTTCCGGCCATGTGCTGATCAAAATAAATATATTTACATAAAAAAACAAACCCTTCATTTTTTTTTACGGCCATACGCTGATCTTACTTCCTCGCCTCTTCCATCGTTTTCTTCCACTTTTTATCACCTTGGGCGACGCTTGATGTCCCTGCCCCCGTGCTTTTGTCGAGAGCGAGCACTTCCTGCCGACTATCAAAAGCCAAGAACGACGTTGTTCCAAATCGGGCCATGGAGGTGGTCTTCCGTTTAAGCTCTTTATTTTTGGCCTTAAGTGCGCAAATCTCTGCTCGTGCATCCTTGTACATGTGCTGGAGTAGAGAGAGTTGGGCGTTGACCTGGTGGAGCTCACTCGTTTTGTTTTGCAGTCGATGCGTCAATTTTGTGACTGCAGTCACCGTCTCCATACAGGATGTCAGTGTGAAATGATTGGTTCAAATATCTGATTGCGCTGCCATTATTTGCTCAATCGACATCATAGGCAGGTTGGGAAGAGTAGGTGTCGGGGCACTTGGCCCAGTAGCGCTTACAGGATCATTCAGATCCGGAAAGAGGGGATGGGACGAGGCCATGTAGTAGGAGAGAGAGATGTAATCGAAAGGAGGGTCGTTTTTAGCAGCTTTTTTGCTTTGCTCAGTCTTTCTGTTCTATCTCTCTCACGAAGAAAAAGAAAGGGATGGAAGCGAATGAGGAAGAAGAAAGAGACTGAGTGATTAAGAAGAAGAAGAAGACGGAAGACAAGAAGACAAGCGGGAGAGAGAGCCGAGGCAGTTGATTGACCCGTCTCGCTTTTGTCGGTCGGCTGACGCAAAAGCGAGGACGCGTGTCCGACGCGATTTTCGAAGGAAAAGAGAGAAGCGCGTGAATCGTATATATACGTATATATATGTATTGAATTGTATAGATGTCATTTATCACTATCATTTTTCTCCTCCTCCAGATTTTGACCCATGATTTCCTTTCGATAATGTCAGAGGGGAGAAATTATATGATATTATGTATTATGGTATTATTTTGTTATGATGTTATGTATTATTGTATTATTTTCAAATTATGGTATTATTTGAAAACTAATCTCATGATTATGTATTTATAGTTTGATATCTTAGTCTCATATCATGTCTCTAATTAAAGCTTATTTATTACACATGTGCTAACCTATGTATTTAGAAATGAATTCAGGAAGCATGACTTGAGGCGGAGCTTTTCTTACTCCCAAATCAAATCAAAACATCATTGTGTGCCATCATAAAAAAAGAGAAGATTGTTAGACTTATTTATTTTGATGATTTATTTAATTATGTTTTTAATTTATTTGGAAGAGAAAAATAGAATCAAAATTTATTTTCATGATTTATTTGAAAGAAAAAAATAGAATCAACATTTATTTTGATGATTTTATGTTTTAATTTATTTGAAAGAGAAAAATAGAATCAAAATTTATTTTGTCCCATTATTTCTTACCTAAAACTTTTATCCTAAATGTTGTTAGAATGCATTTAATATTTGATTAAATCAGAGGTTCAAACAGCCCAAAACAAAGGTTCAAACAGCCCAGCACAGCATCAGGCCAAAAGGTTCAAGTGGAAGATATTCAAATTAGTAATGATGGATTGGAAGATATTCAAATGAATACAACGGCTATAAACGGCTATAAGTTTTATTATATATACCAAAGTCTTTAATGTAAACAAGTTACAAAAAAAATAAAACCAGAAAATATTCTTTGATCTATAATCACTCACATCTATTCTCTGAAAAATTCTCTGAGAAGTGTTCTTCAATTTTTGTTTACATCCGCTTTCAGAAATTATACACTGAGACGTATAGCTTTAAGCCCATCTTTTCTGTGCGAGGTTTACAGAAAAATCAGAGCTTCATTTTTATATCTATCTTTGCGAGATAATTCTTGTAACTTTCTGTGAAAGCAAAACACCTTCTTTTCAACCTTGTAAGAGTGTAGTACACTCAGTATTCTTGACTTAGAAAGTCTGTGTACAGTCCGTGGAGAATTGCTCCATCTGTGAAAAGGTTACTAGCACCATGTGAAACTAGAGAATAGTGGAAAATCTCAAGTGAAGCTTGAGGAGTGGACGTAGGTCGAGTTGAAGCCGAATCACTATAAATTTGTTTACCTCTCTCTCCCTTATCTCTTTATTTTATTTAAATTGCCATAACTATATTTCATATTTTTATTGTGCTAAAATCATTAATTGGCATAGTTGTTAGAACACTTGTTTTAATTATTTTTATTTAATTAACTATATTTATCTATTGTGCTAGTCATAATTTTTATTAGGGTATTATTATTTTATTTGTAAGAACCTAATTCACCCCCCCCTCTTAGGTTGTCTTTTGGGTAACAATAATAATGACATAACACTAGTTGGTACACTAATATGTACATTAATTGGTGCATATAGTACCACCATTTTTTTTTCCTTGCGACTCAAACGCATTTGTTAATAAAATTCATAACAATTTTATAGAATTTCATAGTAGAATGACGTGGTAATGAATATTTTCAAAATATAAGTCATATTGATAGATTTTTATTTTAAAATGATAGGACTCAAAGCCATTGCATTATTTTGAATATAAATATTATGTTCATATACTCTCAATTCGTAATTAATTAGGTTAATTCAATTATAGGGAGTCATGTAGTAGACCTTTATTTGGGAAGTAAGAGCATCTCCAATGGTTCACTTTTTTTTTCATCAAATCTGAGTAAAAAAAGGACCATTTTCTCAATCTGATATGAGCTGTTCCAATGGTTGTCAACAAAGGCAAGGGACAACCGGTGGGTCAACCGGTAAGGCAAAAAAAAAAAATATTTTTATCTTTTTGAACTTGTTTGAACCTACCTATTTGAACTGTTTGAACATTTTTCCGGCTGGTTGACCGGTTGGTCTCCCCCAACGGTCATGCATAGAAAAATAGTGAAATCTGAAGCCTGTTCTCACTTTAATGAATTTTTTGTTTCATTCTCATTTTGATACCAATTTGCTGAAACCATTGGAGCTCCAAAAAGTGACTTTTTCTCCAAATTTCAAATCTAATGCAAGGTTTGATGAACCGTTGGAGATGGCCTAACGGTATCAATTCTTGTTGAAGACTAATTTTCTCTCCCATCATCATGAGTTGTTTGTTTCTCTCCCACCCCAATTCATTGAAGCCCCACTTTCAAACTCCAACCCACTACACCACCATACACAACGCCTCAATCAACCACCACCATTGCTTCCAACCGCTTAAATTAGCAAGAACCCCAATTACTATCCCACTTCAACCACCAAGCTCAACCATACTAATGCCGCCATTACAATGTAATACAATCAACCATCCACAACAGACCCATTTGTGATACATATGTGTATACATAAAGAAGTTGAGAGGGAATAGAGAGAGTGTGGTTAGTTTAGGAGGTGATTTTGAGAGAGATTAGAAGGTGAAATGGTACAAATTAGGTTGTTATAATTTACCCTTATGTCAATTTTACTTCTTCAGTTGTTAGCCATGTCGATTGGTATTCTTCCTGAGTAAATGATGACCATTAGGAAAGGAGCTGATGAGTCAAAATTGGTGCCTTGTTTTACTTTGGCTGTTGACATATAAGAACTGAAGCAAGGTGATGGAGGGTTGGGACTCTGGGTAAGCTGAATGGAAGAACATAGGCCCCGTTTGTTGGGTGTAGAGAGAGAGAGAGATGGGATTAGGATAGAAGTGTGACCCATTTAATATTATATTTGTTTGTAGATTTGGAGAAGGGATTGAGATGGAAGAGGGAAATAGGTTGAGCTTTGGAAGAGGAATTGGTATGGAGGAGGTGAAGGTGGTATTAGAAAAATAATCTGCCGGACTAGAAATTTTTTATTTATTTTATATTTTTTACATGTTGGGCATTTTTTTTTGAACATTAATGTTTAATTTTTTGTTTTTTTTGTTAAGTAAAAATCATTGTTTTATTTGCTTTATTTTTTTTTTTTGGAATTTTTTTTTTATTATTATTTTTAATCTTTTGCATTTTCGGCATTTTTTTTGAACATCAATGTTTAATGTTTTTTTTTTAAATTTTTTTATTTGTTTTATTATTTTATATAAAAATAATTTAACAATCCTTACACTAACAATTATCATAAAAACAAACACAATTTTACTTAATCTTCTTACTAACAATCTCCTCATTATTAATCCGCTTACTATATAAATCTCCTCAATTCTATCTTTGAAAACAAATAGAGCCACAGTGCTGATTCAAATAACTTGGATTCCTAATGTCCACTCATTATCGAAAAATAATCTCTCTACAATTTGTGCAAGGATAAAAAAGGAAATTTATTGCATAAAAGTATTATTTTGTTTAAGCTATTGACTGTTTTTGTTTGAAAGGATTTGAGGGGGATTGTAATCCATATTTAATCATGGAGTTTATTGTTTGGTTGAAAATTTATTGACTGGATTAGGAGCCTCATCGGATTATGCATCCCATATATATTGGACTATTGTATCCTAGAGATGTGGGATAAAAATGGTGGGACTGAAATCCCATAGGATTAAGTTATAAAATGACACATTTGCCTTCTAAGTATTTGATTTCATTAAATATTGTATTTAGTAAAATATAAAAATATAAAAATCTTAATTAAAAAATAAAATATTTAATTTTTATTGATGTTTATTTATTTAATTTTTAAATTTTCTTTTAGATTTTTTATTTTAAAATTTTGTTGATATTTTATTTAATCTTTATTATTTTTTATTTAATTTCATTATTTAATATTTATTATTTTTCTAAAATAAATTTATTTAAATTTTTTATTTTAAAAATAACATAAATTTTTATTGATGTTTTATTTATTTAAATTTTAAAAAATAAAATAAAATAATTTTTTATTTAATCTTGCCAAAAAAAAAAATGAAATATTAAAGACATATTTAATTTTGTTATTACTTAGTAAATAATTAAAAAGGGTAAAATGGTCTATTCAGTATTTTTTTTTTCATAATATTCCAATTAAATATTGGATTCAATAGGATAGTTCTTTCTAAACATCTAATCACATAAGAAGATAAATATGAGATACATATTATTTCCAATCATATAGTCTAAGGAATATATATCTAGAATTAATAATCTGATAAATTATAACCTCCCTTATTCAGTCTGTCTAAACAAACATGAAAAATTGTTAAGTTAATTTTTTTGAACCTATTTTAGGTTAATATAATTTTACCCTTAATATCAACCTTAAAAAAAAAAAAAAAGGAATTAAAAGCATTATTCCATATTAAAAAACTCATCTCCTGGCAAAACAAATGTTTCACCCAACCCAATCCATTGCACTCTCACCACAAACACAACCTAGGAGAGATAAACAAATACATGCGAGTACGAGAGGCTAAAAATGGGAAACAATAAGCGTAGGAAACCTAGCAGCCTAGGTTCTTACAATGGGACATCAACCTAACAATTGATGCACCCAAAGACCAGGACAACGGGTTGGTCTGGCCTCGAGTGATTTTTATGGAAAATTCTAATATAAGCACCAATTACTATATGTATTTTTAAATTATGTCATTTTTTAAAAATAATTATGACTTATTTTTTATTTTAGTTATCGTGGAGGAATAAAGTGTTGGCCCAAGTTCAAAAGGTAATTAAGCAAAACAGCCCAAATGGAAGGAAAGACCCATATAAATTATTAAAGAGCCCATTAAGCATAACTGACGGAACAATGGCACATGATTGAACGCACAAGTAAGATCTCCTTCTAGAAGGAGATCAGCAGAATGTCAGGGGATCCTTAGATTCATCTTCATCTACTAGTGAAGACATCAAGCAGCAAATACAAAGACATAGGTCATGCTTACTAAACGACACAATCGTCCGATCAACTTGATCGGATAGACATAGCACTTGGCAAGTTGCCCACTAACATCTGATGCAATCTAAGTCGTCCAAGAGAGGATGATCCAACGATTAAAGATAAAAGTAACATGGCCACTTGCCCGACTAGACCCAGAAGCGAGCAGAACCCTCGGATCAAACATTGATCCAACGGACGGGATTTAAGTCAAGAATATTATAAAAGGCGAAGTAAGTGAAGCAAAGAAGACAGAATAGAGGTAATCCAAAAACCCTCATTTAAATATAAATTTCCTATGGCCAAACAATATTCTAACTTGACTGTCGGAGGGTCCTCTCGACCAATCCTGGTCGTGGGTAATCACTGACGGTTTTTGGTTTCTCGTGGCAGAGTAAATGAAGGGACATATCATTTTACTTTCCCTGTGGATAAGAACTCTACCTTCCACAATTGGCGCTGTCTGTGAGAACGACAAGAAGATGAGTGCTCATCCCTCTTTAGAAGAGATACCAAGTGATCGTCAGAATATCCTAACCAGCACTACGCTCAACCCTAATTTTGGCCACTACTCAGAAATGGCACCTATAGATTGAGGAGGAGTAGCTCCCCCAACAGACAACAATAACCAACAAACCTAGCTCATAGATCGACTCGTGGCGCAGGTTGAAACCTTCAAGGAGGAATTATGCTTAGCTCTAAAAGAATAAAAAACCCAGAGAAAGGCAACCGGAATCTAACAAAAGAAGGTCGTTTCCTAGGAGGCTGCCAGCTAAACGGCCAGTAGCCATTCCGGTCGGACACCAAGGAAATGCTAGGTTGCCAAGCAGGATGACTCATAAGAGTATCAGAAGAGCGACCTGAGGAGTTGGCTCGATGAACAGACTAGGGAAAACCCCAGGCCAGTCTGGAGAACGCTTTTCACGGAAGAAATAGCTTCCCCATTCTTCCGAGCAATCGATAGCATTGATCCACTAAAGAGATTCACTTCTCCGAAGTTCAATCTATACGACGGCAAAAGAGATCCAACTAGTCATATGCAACACTACACCCAAGCTATGACCTTGTGGAGCAACACTGGGCCGATCATGTGCAGAATGTTCTCCCCTAGCCTAGGAGAAATGGCACTCTACAGGTATTACAAACTAGAGGCCTGATCGATCAGCGATTGGAAGTAACTGCAACAAGTATTTATCTCACGTTTCATCACCAATAGTTGACCTCCAAAAGAAGTAGATGTGCTCCTTACAATGAAGAAAGATGACTCTGAGAGTTTGAGAGAATATGCCAATAGATATTGGGCAACTTACAATCAGATTGACAAATTCAACGAATATTTAGCAGTTGCCTCATTCAAGTTAGGCTTGCAACCAACTAGCAAGCTTCACCAATCCCTAACAAAAAAAGCCTCGCACTGATGTAGGCTGCTTGATGAGACGAGTTAAGAAACATTACAAGGTCGAAGATTGTCATCTCTTGGATTTCCAAGATCCCACGTACGTAAATAAACCATTCTTTAATAGATAAAAGATATCAATAAGTTAAAGGAAGGTAATATCTCTCATGCCAATGGATATGATAATGTCATACATTACATGAGTTTTTCCAATTACATACATCATACCTTCAATATCTAAATGGAATGAATGTTCTTTACATAAAAATATGCAGTGATGTCATACATAATTGAAATACCCGCAAGCTTATATCATATACAAGGGTACAACCCTTACAAGAATGGCACTCGGCCTACAACACAAACGACCCGAGGCCTACAAATAGTGGAGCAATCTCACATAATTCACAAACACCTTTGATGCCATATCTCCATGTCTAGGCATGCCATTACACCTGAAAAATATTTCAACCACGTAAGTTGAGCATAAAGTCCAATAGAGTACATTTCAAAGACTAAATATAACTCCACAAGCATAGATGATTATGATGCTTTACATATATAATATGCTCAATGCATTTTCGAACACATGCTTTCGTTTGATAAAGCCATTCTCCTTTTATCAATGTTTATTGTTTGTTCAAAATATTTTCCAAATTTAATATTCCTTGTTTGGCCAAACCGCTTTTCAAAACACTTCCTGGAAACATTAAACCAAATAGCAAATACATTGCTGCACATTTCCATAATTCAAATCATATTTCATTATTATTTCTTTTAAAACAGAAAACATGGCAGTAAATACGAACATTGGGAATCTCTAGGCAAATTTATAAAAAGCATGTTATAAAAGCACTATCAAGATTGCCATTTCATTGGAATTTCACTAGAGGGATCGACACCCATGTAAACGTAGGCTATAAAAGCACTATAATTGCCATTTTACTAGTATTTTGCCAACGGGATTAGCACCCATGTAAATGCACGGGTTTCTAGACTTTTATCATGGACACACATGCTAACTTAAATAACCACAATATACCCCCTACCTAGATTCCACACGGTATTCACCTATTTTTTTTTCTCAAAATGATATAAGTGTTTTCAAAACAACCTTTCCAAAATATAAAGTTTCAAGTTTCCAAATCCATGACTTGCATAATGAGATGTATGATTTAATAAATAGTTCAATTGCCTAGTCATATGCAATTTCTAACATACGACAATACTATCCTCTACCGATAGCCAAAACGGTTATTTCTAATGCAGTTTTTAAAAGATAACAATATGGATATACAATCTAACATACAACAACCTAAAATCCTCCATGATTTCCCAATATTTGATTAATCAATATTCAATATTTTAAAATCCAATTTCTAACTTATATAGCTTTTCCAACAAACCCAACATTTCAAAGGAGTAATCAATACCCGTAATTTCCAAAAATTACAAAAGAATTTCCAATCAAATCCTCCATTTTCAAACAAAGCAAATCCTTTCCCAATAATCCCTCAACTCCCAAAACATTAACATTTAGGGTTTTCATAAATTTAGGGCTTTCTCCCATTTCAAATACCCACATGCAATTGTATACAAAGAAAATAAGTTTAATAAAAAGATTATAAATAATCAATCTCCAATTCAACCAAACCCTTAACCTACAAATCAAAATTTCCAAAATGAACCCAACAACAACATCAATAACAACTATAAGATTTTTGTACCCAAAACTACCATAAATATACTACCGAAATCATATTAAGTCAAATAAATGTAACCCTACCTCTTGAAGAGAAGAGGAGAAGGTAGAAGTCACTTTCCATAATAGGATCAAAATTCCATCAGGATTAAAGTGAAGCCCTCGCCAAGCTTTACAATACTCATGAAGGAGTCGGAGATCAACATCGAGACTAAAGGCCTCAAAACCAAGATTTAAGCGCAAGAATGTTAGGGCAAAAATCGCCAGAGTAGAGAGAGAAGAGAAAATGAATTGAAATGGATATTTTTGTGCACTGGACAGTCTTCCAAAGATGACAAATCATGGACGCGAGCTAAACATCGCGGGTGTGACATACACATTCGCGGTCGTGGTCACACATACTGTGACCGAGATCACACAGGTCGCGGCCCTCTCTTTGGTCCATCACGGCCCATGCAATTTCTTCTGGGCAAGGGACCTGAAAGTGCATAGGTGCATTTTGGTTGTGGTCTGGTCACGACCGTTTGCGAGAGCGACCACCATCAGAGTCACGAGTGTGATGCCCATGACCGTGGGCGCGACCAACCTGGAATAGGTTCTTCTCCTGGTTCTCCTAGAACAGTTCTAAGGCAATAACAAAAATTCCAACCATAAACAATGAAGGAAAAGAAGTAGATAAAGGTAATAACAACATAACCCATCACAAGCCCAAAAACAAGAAGTGACATCCATAACATTGGGTTTAAGTTGGGTTTTAGAACCGAGACTTTACAAAGATGACCTATGAAGATTCGCGAAACCAAAGCCAACCCGACTTCCACCAAGGATCCTGAGGAAAAAAGAAAAGAAAACTCTCGATGTTAAAAAAAAGGAGTCGAACACAATTGCCAATCAACCTAAGCTACGAAAAGAGGCCTTCCGAGCAATTGTCACCACCTTCATAGAGCCGATATGTTAAATAATGATGAAGATCCATAATGAGCCCTACTTCTTGTGGCCCCCAAAAATGGTCGGAAATCCATCTATTTGGAACCAAAGGTTGTGGTGTTCCTACCACAAGGATTACAGAGACCTCACAAAAGATTACAAAGCGCTGAAACAATTCCTAGAGAAATTAGCATAGAGTGGTCATTAGCATGTGTACATTGACTACTCTCCAGATTGCAAAGAAAAGCACAAGGACAAGGAAGGGAATGCACAACCTTCGACTACCATTAACATGATATATTCGATTCCTCCGAAAAGAAAGGCCAATCAAATTAGAGGAGAGATAAGGAGGTCAGCACACTAGAAAAAGGTAATGGCTTTGTTTGAGGGCCCTGCAAAAAGAAAGTGCTAGTCCAAAGTGAGGATCACGTTCTTTGATGAAAACTTATTATGGATTCACCACCCCCACAGCGATGCCTTAGCAGTGACCTTACAAATCGGAGAGTTCATCGTGAAAAGGATATTGATAGACCAAGGTAGCTCTTTGGAGATCATGTATTATAACTTTTCAAAAAGTTAAGGTTGTCACATAATGGCCTACATCCTACAGATTCACCGCTATATGGCTTCAACTCTAGCCCAGGTTTTCCTTTAGGGAAAGTCTTTATGCCAATTAGGGTAGGAACGGTAATTTAGCAAGTTGAGTTTCAGGTGATAGATGTCCCCTTCCCATGCAACGCTATAATGGAAAGGGCGTGGCTTCACAAGATGAAAGCTATTCTATCTACCTTTCACTAAGTTATACAATTCCTAGAAAAAGATGGTGTTGAGGAGATCAATGGCGATTAGACATCGGCTAAACGGTGCATGGAAATATCTGTCTCCAGTAAGATGGTCTAAGAGGTTTGAACACGAAAAGAAGACGAAGAGCAGGTCGGCATAGAACCAATTGCCAAGAGCACGAAATAGTTGGAGAAAGTGTCGATTGATCCAGTGGATGATGAAAAGTTCTTTCTCTGGAAAAAGGCCTCAGTTCGGAGGAAATGGATCAATTGATCTACTTCCTATTATAGTTCAGGGATGTGTTCACATGGACCTCATATGAAATGGAAGGAATCAATCTGGAGGTAGCAGATCATGAGCTCAACATAGATCTAAGCTTGAGGTTGGTAATACAAAAGAGCAGGAGATTGACTCCACATCATGTGGAAGCTGTTAAGGAGGAAGTAAGGAAGTTACTAGAGGCCGATGCCATTCAGGAAGTACAATATCCAAAGTGGTTATCTAGTACTATCGTCGTTAAAAAGAAGGATAGAAAATTGAGAGTTTGTGTAGATTTCACCAGTTTGAATAGGGCATGTCCGAAAGACAACTTCTTCTTGCCCAAAATCAACCAACTGGTAGATGTCACATCGAGTAACCAAAGGATAAGCTTTTTGGATGCATACCGACGATATCATCAAATAGCTATGCATCCAAATGACCAAGAAAAAATAGCCTTCATCACTCTTATAGGGTTGTTCTGCAACAAGGTAATGCCCTTCGGATTGAAAGTGTGCGGGGGCAACATACCAATGACTAGTTACAAAAATGCTCCATGATTTGATTGGTTCGAACCTTGAGGTATATATTTATGACATGGTGATCAAATCACAAGAGAGAGGATGCCACTTAGCGGATCTCCAGGAAGCATTTGGGATCCTCCGGAAGTATAAGATGAAGCTAAACACAACAAAGTATGCCTTTGGGGTTATAACATTTTCGGTTTAGATCCTGACCCCTTTCATGTTCTCAGATTCAGAATTCTATCTTTAATTAATGTTTATACCCTTTTGCATCTTATTGTTAGTTTAGTTTGGTTGTTTGGAGTTGTTGGCTGGGTTTAAAACAAGTTGGGAGTTAGTTTTTCAAAAGAGTTGCTGTCCATTTCATTTCTTGTTCGCTCGAGCGGTGCTTTGGTCGCTCGAGCGGTTTATGAGATCTCCTAGTATTTTTGTAAGTCTGCAAAAGCTTTTGGGAGTAGGGTGATCTTCATTCGAGCGGTCCTTTCATCGCTCGAGCGATCTTCAATTTTTGTGTCTTATGCTCGAGCGATAGATTGGTCGCTCAAGCAGTTTGTGCGTATATCAAATTGGGGAAAAGTAATTTTTAGTAACTTTTTTATTTCCTTTTCTCTCTAAAACCCTCCAAAACCTAATTTATTCACTTTCTCTCTCTAGTTTTGGATAAAACCCTCTCATACGTCCTAATCCATTGATTTCACCACCATTGTACTTTGGAGAAAAGCATAGAGCTCGTAAAGTGGGTGTTTAGGAAGTAGCTTTTTTTTAGGCTTTTTGGCTTTTTGACTATTTTAGTAGGCTATTTTAGTTTTTGTGTTTGGGAAGATGGGATGGATTTTTTAGGAGTTATTGTATTGGAAAATGTGTTTGAAATGATGGTAGAATGTAAATTTACCAAACTGCCTATACAAATATTTATAAAGTACACGAGGTAGATGTCTATGTGGCAGTGAGGACACTACCACCGTTTGTCCTATGTTCCCTTGGTAGCGAGGGCACTAGTAGTATGTATGAATTCAGTAGTATGTATTTGGTTTTTGGATATGAGCAACAGAGGGTATAAATGTCTTTTTACCCAAATAGTGCCATACAGCTGGACTGCAGCTCCAATACTCAACTACAGTGCAGCTACACAAATTTTTTTTATATTTAAGGCTAAAATAGCCTGTCTAAACTGCTCCCAAACACCGCTAAAAAGGTTCATTTTAATCGGAGGAGATTTTGTTTTCAGCTCCTTCAAACTTCAACTCTTGCTTCCCTCAACTTCTAAACTTGAGGTAGGGATTTCTTCAACCTTTTCTATGACTCTTAACTTGGTTATTTGTTCTTTTAAAAGGTTTAGTAAATTGGAGGTTATGGTTTGAATCTAGGGTTTTGATTTGGGTTTTTTTGGAAATATAAATGAGGGGTTTTCAAATTGATTCATGAGGAATGGTCTGGCGATGTTTATAATGTTAATTTGTTTTAGAATTTTGGAAATCATTTCTTGAAATGCATTATTGAAAAGAATGAATTTTTGGTGGGAAAATTATTGAGTTTTGGAAGCTAAGAACAAAGGAAAGTGGTTGAAATTTGAAATGAGAATGAGAATATATACATAATGATGGAGACGGAGTTGGGTATGTAATATCACTCCTACATTGAAATTATGAGATTTAGCTTGTTGTTAGGAAATTAATCTCTTGTTTAGAAACATTTGGTTTGGGCTATCAGTGGAGTACAACTTTGATTGTTGTAGAAATTACATGAGGAATAGGTTAATTGAAAACTATTTACTCATACACATTGCATTGAATATTGTTTTACTTACATATTTTTGAAAATGTATTGTTTTGAGAAAAATGGGTGAATACTTTGGTGAATCTGGTTAGGAGATGTGGTTGTGGTTTTATTATGTTGGCCTGTGTGTTCTTGGTGAAAGTCTAGAAACCCACGCGGTTAGGTGTCATTTCTGGTTAGTACTGGTAAAATGGTTTTGGTAGTACTTGTATAGCCTACTGGCAGACACGTACCTAGAGATTCCCAGTGTTGTGTATCCATGACCTATTTTCTGTTTTAAAGATATTGTTTTATGAATTGATCGTAATCATGTCATGGGATTATTTGAGAAGAAGTAAGTTAAACATTTTGGTAAAGGCATAAATGACCATTCACCTTATGACTTTGTTAAGTATCATATATTGTATTAAAGTGTCTCTATGTAGACGTCCCCGAACGCCCCGGGAGTATGAACTCCCCCCGTTCCGTTCGTTTGTGGGTCTACTACAGTTCGGACTCAAATTGTCACGGTTCTAAATCTTGAACCAAAGAGTCCAAATCTGGCAACTCGTTTTGAGAAAATAGATTTTGAAAGCAGTGCCAAACATGGACTGCTTTGCCAGATACAGAGTCGCCACCTAAATATTTTTTTAATGAGAAAATTTAGGAAACCCTGACTCGGTGCCAAAGGCCACGTGTCCGTCATCACCAAAGTTGCCTCGGCTCGGGAACTTGGGTACGATTGGGGAAGGTCAGCTATGAGCACCCCCGCTCGCCCGATCCGAAGATCGGCCTCTACTAACCATGATATCTTGTTTTGAAAACATTATGCGTTCTTATTCCGGTTATTAGCCTAGAATTACTATGTTATGCGCACAGCAAACAAGTATAGACTAAGTTGCCTAAATTGGAACAAAACATTTCATGTTTGTTTGTTTGAAAATGGTTTGATGGTGCTACCCGCAAGTAGGCTACGACATGAATTTTGCCACCCTCAAGTGGGCTTAGAAAATATGGTTTTGCCACTATCAAGTGGGCTTAAAACTTGTATTCAATGCATTGTTCCAATTTAAGTAACCCAACCTTCACCCACAGGCATTCAGGCAGTTATATCACATAAGCACATAGCCTCATGGTAAAGCATGCTATCATGGCAACACTCACACTCATGCAAGGATGCTAAAACATAAATGCTTACCGAGTACTCCAAGCCAAAACAGAAACTAGTTAGTAATCATATGTATGATCCTAGTTCATGTTAAGATGGCTAATGCAACACATGCAAGATGCAACTATGATAGGCTCGGCTATTCTAAGATGGCATATGATGATGCTGCAACTAACACGTATTCAACTTGGAATTGAAATACAATGCAGTTAGTATGATGCGCCGAGCCCGGTGCATGCAAGACAAATGTATGGATGCACGCATGCATAACATAAGGATGCTAAATTAAATATGTCCTAATACTAACCATCAAAAGCAGGTAAGTAAAAGGGAGAAAGAAGTGGGGGTTGGAAGACATGCACACACGCACCCACGCTTATTACAAATTCGTCCTCGCTCGAAGGGGCCAAAAGAATATACAATTTAATTAACCTACAAGCTAATTAAATAATTACAGTCCACTTAACTAATTAATAAATCAATTAAGCTACTGAAAGCAGTAAAGGGCCTCGGGAAGAGGGATGCATGCATGCTTAGATTGGCTTTGCTTGGAAATCCACTGCCATGCGCAAGTTGCCTCTGTTTTCCCTGCTTTGCTCCTCTGAAAATTTCACAATTCCCAAGGTATGCTCCATGGACATTGGGGAACACTACCGGCCAAGAGGAATGGCCACCGGCCAAAGGAGATGATCACCGGCTACTTGTGAAGCCATCGGCCACTGATGGATGGCTGGTCGGCACTGCAGATGGCCGGCCGGCCAAATCTTTCTGCAGAATCCTGTTTTGACAGCAGCAGAGGGCAAAACAAGGCATAGCAATGCATTTCAAGCAAATGTGTGCACCACCACATCCCTTATCATGGTCCTTGATTCTCAGACCACCAATCGCGCATTTCAATGCGTGATGGCCCAAGAAACCAAGTATGCATTTTGATTTCAAATGAAATGCAATGCAAACAAGCACAAAGAGACCCAACCTCTATCATACTCAATTCAAGAGGCAAGGCAATGCATGCACAATGCAATGCAACCTAGGCATGTGAGCTAAGGATGCAACATGTCAATGCAAGCAAACATACAAGGCATATAACAACCTAGGCAAGCAAGCATGCAAGGCATGAAGCAATGTGACCACATTTGAACAACATGCGAAAGGTGGTCTTAGACCAATATGGACAAGCCTCGGCCATGTCTAAATAGGAAGCCAAAATGCTATGGAATGGAGGCAAATACACACACAAACAATGCATGCAAACATGGCCCAACACTTAAGCATTAAAGAGCATCTTTTAAGCACACTTAAAAGAGGATAATCATGGACGAATAGCATGCATGGAAAGCTCTGAAATCATGTCATAGATGGTGCCAAACCAAGTAAGCAAAACAAGCAAAGCATGCATACAAGCTTGGAATTAGCCCAAGGACTTAAACCATGATCATATGACACATGAAGGAAATGATCAAAGTGAATCAAAACAGTCCCAAATCATGTCAAAGTAAGCCCCAAAACATCACTTAGATGGCATCTAAATGACCTACACATGGAAGCATACACAAATGTCTAAACATGGAGCATAAGACACAACCTCTTGAAGCATCAAAGGAGCCATGAAAAACAAGTATACAAGCATGCTACAAGGACTGAAATGGCATAGAAAGTGGTTCCAAACCACTTAAACAAAGCAAGGATGGCATGCTAGAGGGGTCAATGCTTAAGGCATACAAGGGGGATTACATGGTAGCTATACAAAGCAAAGCATGGATGACCCAAATGACTAAAAACAGTCCTCAAGCACACTAACACATGCATAAAAGCTTCACAAAGCTAAGCCAAAACAAGTAAGCATAGTGGTCTAAATGCTAGGCACATGTTAAGGCAATTCATGGCATTACAAGACAAGTATGCATAGCAAGCATGGTATGTCTAAACCAAGTAAAAACAGAGGTAATACATGGCAAAATACTACCAAATAACACTTAAGACATGGCCAATATGCACTTAAAAATGATGCTCACACATGAGGCTATAATGACACATATTGAAGACAATAAGGAGAGGGGATGGCCCTCTCCTTCTTAGGACCTCAAATCACCATTCTCACCACTGAAATCCCTCAAGATTTCAGTGGTGAGGAGGCCCAAACACGGTGGTCCCGGAGCTCACCAAAAATAGCACAAAAAGGGGCCAAACAAGGCCTAAGAGGGGGATAACAACCCCAAACACAAAAGTGTCCTTAATGAAGTATCTTAAACACAAAAAAAAAAAGAACTTTTTTATGTTATACACAAAGCTCAAAACAGCAAGCAAGACAGGCTAAAAGCTTATGCAAAAACAGGGAATAAAAGAGGGTTAAAGGCTCACCCTTGTAGACCAACGAAACCAGCAGCTTCTTGGACAAAAAACCAGTCCCTTAGCCTCTGAAAATGGCCTCCAAGCTCCTTAGGTTGATGATGGAGGTGTTGTGCTAGGAGGTGTAGTTCAAATGGCCAAGAACTAGACCCTTTTGCACCTTCTAACCCACACAAATATAGAGAGAGAGGGAGATATAGAGAGGGAGTGATATATATATGATATATATTAGATTTTTCTAACCCTTGAAATGGGAGGAGAGGCCCTCTTTATATAGGCAAGGCAATGGCTCAAAGCTTCTCTTAGAAGCTAGAAAGGTGCAAGCTTCTTGGAGAAGCTAGAAAGGTTCAAGCTTCTCCAAGAAGCTAAAAAGGTGCAAGCTTCTTGGAGAAGCTAAAAAGGGTCAAGCTTCCTCAAGAAGCTAGACCAAAAGGGTGCAAAAGGGGCAAAACAACCACAAATGTGCACGGGGGCAGGGTTTGTGCATTCCAGCTGGCACAGCTAGCATGCACCATGCCTGAAAAAGGCAAAAATATGGTACCGGCCAGAAAAGGATGCCATCAGCCAAACAGATGGCCGGCCGGCCGCACTAAATGCCGACCGGCCAATGGTATATTTTACCAATGGCCGGTAGCCCCAAAACACGGCCGGTGGCCTGAAGCCACGGCCGGTGGGTGCCAGGAGTAGCTAACAAGCTACTCTCTACCCCTAGAAGGAAAAACACAAGTGTTTGGTGCAAAACCAAACACAAAACAGTCGAGTTGAGAGATCCTGAGGCAAGGCGCGCAGCCAAGACCTCCGGGAACTCAAAATGGAACATGAACAAGGGTGATCACCGAGTGTTCAAGCGGTGACGTCCAAGTCTTGAGGACGGTAAAAAATGGAGTGTCTACAGTTGCCCCTCTTTGACAGAACTCGAAAGTCATAACAATGACGAGAGTGAATGTCAAAGCCCAGAGATGACCCATTTTTGACAAGGCCGAAGACTTAGACAAAGCACACAAGCTACAGATACAGATATGCGCCCGAAGGTAGGGGCAAAATGCAAGACAATGCACAAAGCCAAGCATAACTTATGATCATGCAAGAAACATAGGGACGTATCCCAGTGTTTCAGAACGGTATAAGCATTGGAACGTATTCCAAATGCTCTTAACCAAAGAGGGAGAAACATAGGGACATATCCCGGTGTTTCAGAGTGGTTCAAGCATTGGAACGTATTCCAAATGCTCTTAACCAGAGAGGGAGAAACATAGGGACGTATCCCGGTGTTTCGGAAGGAATGAGAAACATAGGGACGTATCCCGGTGTTGCGGAAAGAGAGAGAAACATAGGGACGTATCCCGGTGTTTCGGAAAAGGGAAAGAAACATAGGGACGTATCCCGGTGTTTCAGAAAAAGAGAAGAAACATAGGGACGCATCCCGGTGTTTCGGAAAAGGGAAAGAAACATAGGGACGTATCCTGGTGTTTCGGAATGGTGTGAGCATTAGAACGTATTCCAAAATGCTCTTAACCAAAGAGGGAGAAACATAGGGACGTGTCCCGGTGTTTCAAAATGGTGTGAGCATTGGAACGTATTCCAAATGCTTTTAACCGAAGAGGGAGAAACATAGGGATGTGTCCCGGTGTTTCGAAATGGTGTGAGCATTGGAACGTATTCCGAACACTTTTAACCAAAGAGGGAGAAACATAGGGACGTGTCCCGGTGTTTCGAAATGGTGTGAGCATTGGAACGTATTCCAAACACTTTTAACCGAAGAGGGAGAAACACAGGGACGTGTCCCGGTGTTTCGAAAAAGGGAAAGAAACATAAGGACGTATCCTGGTGTTTCGGAAAGGAAGAAGAAACATAGGGACGTATCCCGGTGGTTAGGGAAAGAGAAACGTAGGGACGCATCCGGGTGTTTCGGAAAAGAAGAAGGAACATAGGGACGTATCTCGGTGTTTCAAAAAGAGAGAGAAACGTAGGGACGTATCCCGGTGTTTCAGAAAAAGAAGGAGAAACATAGGGACGTATCCCGGTGTCTCAAAAAGAGAGAAAAACGTAGGGACGTATCCCGGTGTTTCAGAAAAAGAAGGAGAAACATAGGATGTATCCCGGTGTTTCAAAAAAGAGAGAGAAATGTAGGGACGTATCCCGGTGTTTCAGAAAAAGAAGGAGAAACATAGGGACGTATCCCGGTGTTTCAAAAAGAGAGAGAAACGTAGGGACGTATCCCGGTGTTTCAGAAAAAGAAGGAGAAACATAGGGACGTATCCCTGTGTTTCGGAAAGGGAGAAGAAACATAGGGACGTATCCCGGTGTTTCGGAAAAGAAGGAGAAACATAGGGACGTATCCCGGTGGTTAGGGAAAGAGAAACGTAGGGACGCATCCGGGTGTTTCGGAAAAGAAGAAGGAACATAGGGACGTATCCCGGTGTTTCAGAAAAAGAGTGCGCATAACAATGCGATTGAAATGTGCATCACAATGCAAGTGGAAAGTGCGTGACAACGCAAATGAAGAGGTGTGCATGACAATGCAAGTGAGGTGCACAAAAGAAGTGCGATAAAATGCATTTTCTATGCAAGTATGGGGGCATTTTCTATGCAACATTGAAAGCAAAGCATATTCTATGCATGAATCAAAACGATGCGCGGCACGCATGTAACAGAAGTGTATATGAAAGTGCATATTCTATGCAATAGAGGGGCATTAAACATGTACTTTGGTGCCTCTGATTTACCTCTTAGAGGACTTTGCAATACATTCTGCTCGAAAAGGGGACACCCTGTTTACATTGGCGAGAGATAACATCTGCCACTGCTTTAATTACCATTCTGACTTGAAGCAGGCTTAAGCTTGGAGTAGAGGCACACTCATTCTTCAGAGCACTGACAAGGCCTGAATGGGTACATCCGGAGTACAAACACGACATGTGCCGAAGTCGAAACACACTAAGATGCTCTGATTTTCCTTCTTTTCTTTTGCTTTGCAGTCTGGAACCTATATAGCTTCAGATAGGTCCTTGTTCTACTGTTCTCACATGACCTGGGTTGAACCTTGCGGTTTATGAAAGAAAGAATCTTGTTTTGCACGAATGTGGAGAATGTCACAGCACTCTGAGCACAAAACGATTTTTGAAACTGGGAGTGAGAATAAGTTCTCAACTGGGTATTGAGCCTACGACTGACCACAGCAAAAACGACTCAACAAAGAAAAACAAAAGGTAAACAACCTAAACACATCGAGACACGCCTGGAACGACTCAAAGCAAGAATTGAGACAAACAAAACAAAAGGCACGACACAGAGACGTGTTACAAAGGCGAGAGACCTCTCAGTGCACGAGGAGCCAGTTTCTCCAGGTATTATTCCCACCCTTTCTCATTTGTGATTCTCAGATCACTCGGCCTTCAAGCTCTGTTTTTCTGAAAAAGCCATTTCTTTACTTTTTCTCTCAGCGCACATCTCTCTATTCTTCAATATCTCATTTTTTTATTCCTCCCCTGGGTGGTTGATGGATGAACAAGAAGTTGCGGGCTCATGCCCCTAGCATTCTGCTAGATTCTCTTTCTTCTACTCAAAACATTGAGTTTCTCCCACAGAGGGGTTGCGCTACAACTGGGTGTGTAGCCAATCTTCAGCTAACATCGGTTGATGATGCCCTGCTGGGGAGTTTGGACGTGATCAGATCTATCCGGATGAGGGAGTGGAATATCTTGATCCATTCCAGTTCGTGCTTCGCACTTGGCTCGATACCTCGCTGCTTAGAGGATGAGAGAGCTTTCAGCCCTTTTCTGTTAGCTCCCACTGTGCCCTTTTCCTGGCAAATAGAGTGCCCTTCCTGGCAAGCATCTTGACAATGGGGAAAAGACAGAACACCTGACTCAAATGTGCCCCTAGTTCATCATTTTGACCATTTTTTTTTGTTTTTGGCTTATGCTAAAACAATTTTGACCAATATGAGAGTTAGATTAACATGCTTGTTCGATTTTCTGATTCAAAATCATGCAAGTTAGGTTATGAGCACTGAAAATTTCCCTTTTTTGGGTCCAAGAAATGGTCCAGTTTTAGAAAAATGGAATAATTTTCGAGAGAGTTAGTCAACCTCAGTAAAAATTCTCAAAAACTATTTTTGCAAACAGCCAATGCTCAACAAGCACGGAACCTACTCTTGAGACACACAACCTCAGATCTGGAGGAAAATTGCCCCTTGCTCGAAGAGAGCTGCATGGCAACGGAAAGTTGCCCCTTGTTTGAATGGCACCGCAGTGCATTGAATGGCAACGGAAAGTTGCCCCTTGTCTGAATGGCACCACAGCACATTGTAGTCAGTTCTCAGAGTGACGATTACAACCGAACTCTCGGATACAGAGAAGGCAAAGATGATCAAAACCATTACATGGACACAATCAAATTTGAAGTGTTTTACGGCTGGACTTCAGAATGAAGTTGCCTACGTATCCCAAACATGGGAATCAAGCCTTACGTAGTTCGGGGTTAAGGTACACTCGTGTATTAACCCTCTCCTTTTGTGCTCTAACTTTTGCCAAGGCCGCCCTTTCTGGGTTTTCAACCTTGCGAGCTTTGTTTTTCTTTTCTTTTCAATTTTTTTCTTTTTTTTTCTTTTCTTTTTTTCTTTTCTTTTTTCATCTTTTCTTCATTCTTTGCATTTTTTTTTCTTTTTCTTTTTTTTCTTTTCTTCTCTTTTCTTTTTTTTTTTTTTTTTTTTTTTTTTTTTTTTTCTCTCTAACTTTTGCCTGGGTCGCCCTTCCGGGTTTTCGGCCCAGCGAGCCTCTCAAGGGTAAAAGTGTAGCTTTGTCCAAGTCAAATGGTTTTAATATCCCGAAGTCATCTGAATCCAGGAGAATGGCTGCTGTTCGCTGACAATGCAGGAGTCCATCCAATGGGGGGCTGAATTTGCCCTTAGTGTTGTGGATCGGAACTCAGTTGTTCTTCAGCAGAAACTGTCTTCTTTCCTCCCTTCTGGGATTTGGCATTCTTGCCGACCTTCTTTGATTTGTGGAATGGTCCATCTTGGGCTCTTCGAGCACATTTGAAATTCTTTGCCCCTAGTTCCAGGGGTGCTTCTGATCCAGCTTTGCAAGCTTCTTTTGATAACACCTGATCTTCTTGATCTGACTTTTCTTGCCCCTAGTTCGTGGGCTGCTTCAAATCTGGCCACACAGGCCTCATGTTTTAGTTGACCGTTGAACATTCTGAATTGTGGTTCAAGGTTTTGAAAGCAAGGGGTCGAGTCTCGAGGCTGAGAGCGATCCTAAGTTGCACAATCTCAAGAGCGATTCCACACAGGTCTTCGCAAGACTGCGCAAAATATTTTTTTGAAATCTTTTAAGAAAGCGACTAATCACTCGCGCTGAAGACAGTGTGGAGCCAATCTGGATCAAGCCAGGATCCTTCTCAGTACTCACATTAACAAGCATGATCTCAATCATTAAGGGCTTAGCATGCCTCTATTTCTCTCAATTGATCAAATTTTTTGCAAATCCCGAGGAATTCCTTCCTCTTCGTTTTCACCACAGTGTTCAAAAAGTTTTGAAAAACTCAGGTCATTACAATGACTTCAAGGCACAGAAAAGACAGAGTCCTTAGTCAAATACTGTCATCTCCTTCAGAACTTCTGGCATAACTGGCACAAGGCAGAAGCAAACGTGAGAGCGTAAAAATCACTACTGTTTCATTCAAAAACTGCTGGCACAACTGGCTCCCTGGCAGAAACGGACTCAAAACAAAACGAAAAGACAAACACAAAACAAAATGGTGACGCCTGAGGTAACACCCTCCGGAATCACCCGACTCCTATACAACAGGACTGACTCGATACAACAAGACAGACCCAAAACAAAAGAGACTGACTCAAAACAAAAAGACAGACTCAAAACAAAACAACAAGACTGACCCAATACCCAAGTCAGAAAGCACAAAAGCTAGTATTCGTAAATGCTCAAAACAGTGCATGCCATCCACCATATCTGGAGTAAACTGAGCACCATCCGCAGGTGGTTCATCCCCCAATCACATGGTCACATTATCCCCCAAGTTCACCGATCCAGTGTCGATAGACTTTGCAGGACCTGACACGAAGATGACCCTTTTATCAATCAGATCTTGTATTTCATGGTGAAGACGAAGACACATGTCAGTGTCATGGCCAGCTTGTTGATGAAAGACACAGTACTTCGCCGGGTTGTGGGAGAGAGAAAGTTTATTCAGTAATGGCCGCGGCTCCAGGGGCTTCAGATGCCCCTTTTCGATCAGGACCCTCAGGGCCGTTGACAGAGACATGTCCAGTGGGGTGAACACCCTTTGGCCCCGAGGTGGGTATTCGGCAGGTTGTGAGCTGCTTGTGTTGGATGTACCGGGGAAAGGGTCGGTAGGTGCTGACTTTTGATGATCTCTTTCGAGTGTAGGATTGGAGCTGAAAGGGGTGTTTCTGGTACAACATCTCTTGTCTCGGCTTGCCCTTTGATTCAGACTACCCCCAACTTGAGTGGCGAAAGTATCATCCACAGTTTTTGCAACCACTGCAAGCACTTGCTCTTTGTTCAGTCCCTCGGCTTTCAAAGCCTCAACAGCCAACAGAAGATGTTCATGGGGATCCATGTTCGGCCCTATCTTGTTCTTTCCACTCGCCTCCACTTTGCCAAGGGATTGGCATTCTTCAAATGCAATCCGTCCCAAGATTGAGGAGCCTTTTGTCGTGAAACTCCTAGCATGTGCTGTGGTTGATGATGGAGACAATGTCCCAGAGGCTAGATCTGTCACAGTTCTTTGAAGATCTTCGATCATTCTCTTTAGCTCAGAAGTAGTGGGCTCACAGGTTTGAGATGATTGGAGTCCAGGTGCATCCATCATGCATAAGTCCATGCTTTCTGGAATGAACACCTCGGGCTTGGGTAGATGGGCTGGGGTGATGTATATGCTGGGGTCGAAGGTGGATGGTAGTGTATGGATGAGGTTGAGGTGGGGAGGTGACGAGTCAGTACTAACCTGAGGTCCTTTTGGTGGAGGTAGGGTCTCTTCATCAATAAGATCCTGAATCTTATGACGGAGGCGAATGCAACGGTTCGTATCATCACCGTGCTGTTGATGGTAGGCATAGTATTTAGTTGGGTCATATCTGGCAGGGAGTGGGTTTGGCAAAGGTTGAGGATTAAGGGGTTTGAGATGCCCTCTTTCCATCAGGACTTTTAATGCGCTGGTTAGGCTCATATGGAGGGGGGTGAAAAATCTACCCTGAGCTCGGGCTGGGCTGGCTATTTGTAGGCTGGCCTTGGCAAAAGGGTCGGCTATGGCGACTGTGTTGACTTTAGCGGGTTTGGAAACAGTGCTACTGCCAGCATTGGTACTCCTGACTGGGAGCCTTACGGCAACCTCGGTGGACCCGTCCTCAATGTCGTGAATGGAGTTAAGGCCCTGTGCCCTTTTGCTTCTCAAGGTTCGCAATTTTCACTGCAGTCGGATTGAATTCATTGACATCAGAGGGATGAAGCCTCTCAGTAGGCTGCACCAGGGGTGTGGAAACTCAAGCTTGAGTCAACCTTTCTCGGGGATCTGGACCCTGCAAATCTTCAGCTGGCAGAAGTGGGTCAAAGTTCGGCTGGGGTCCCGAAGCTGGATGCGAGGCAGATGCCCCAGATGGGCGTTGCGTTTCAGCACTGGTCTCATCCTGCATTGCAGTTCCCTGATTTAACGCTGCTATCATAGCCACAAATTCTTCCGAACCCCGTGCCATCACGGGTCTGCTGATGATGTGACTGGTGACTGTCGGATCAGATGAACAAATGAACCCTGTCTGGCCCTCCTTTGCCTTACCACTGGCGAAGGAAAACTGGTTGCCCTTGAACTGAATTTCAGACCTAGCAAAGTCCATCAGCACTAGTCCAATGTGCCCGGGGGATATCGGAGCCTTCTGAAGCTATGGTTCCAGGACTACCCTAGCAAAAGAGAAAACAGACAGCACCTCAGCTCAACTTCCCCAAAACAGATACGAGCGTAGCTAAATGACTGCACTCGTTACTGATTACTGTTCCCCAAATAACTGTCCCAAAACTAATACCCTCAGGTAAAACTGATTCCCCAAATACTGATGCCCGCAGGCCTAATACCCAGACTTGCAAACTGATATATGCATTCCCTGTAGAGATACACTCTAAAAGCACATAGCATGTAAAAGAGAGCCAAAACACCCCTATGTTGGGGTAGGGTTTCCCTGTCCTATTTTGTCAGGAGCTAGGGTTTCACTACGCACGCAGCGGTTTCAAACAACCTATATCGAGTAAGCAACCTGTCCTAGTTTGGAATGGTCATTATGGATTCCGAATATGCACTAGGTCGAATGGTCAAAAAGGGTGCCCCGGTAAAACCGGGGTTTGTGTTCCCATACTGGCAAAGCCCGCAACCGGTCAGCCTTATGGTCATGCCTTGACAAGACAAGCCTCCGGCAAACCGTTCAGGAATAGCAGATGGCCAACACGGTGTCCTAGGCGCACCAATGCACATGCAATGCAAAGAAACACATAAGTGTAGTCAAAACAGGATATCACGAGTTCGAGTCAAGCTCTCTAAAATCCCCAGCAGAGTCGCCAGAAATTGTAGACGTCCCCGAACGCCCCGGGAGGATGAACTCCCCCCTTTCCGTTCGTTTGTGGGTCTACTACAGTTCGGACTCAAATTGTCACGGTTCTAAATCTTGAACCAAAGAGTCCAAATCCGGCAAATCGTTTTGAGAAAACAGATTTTGAAAGAAGTGCCAAACATGGACTGCTTTGCCAGATACAGAGTCGCCACCTAAATATTTTTTTAATGGGAAAATTTAGGAAACCCTGACTCGGTGCCAAAGGCCACGTGTTCGTCATCACCAAAGTTGCCTCGGCTCGGGAACTTGGGTACGATTGGGGAAGGTCAGCTATGAGCACCCCCGCTCGCCCGATCCGAAGATCGGCCTCTACTAACCATGATATCTTGTTTTGAAAACATTATGCGTTCTTATTCCGGTTATTAGCCTAGAATTACTATGTTATGCGCACAGCAAACAAGTATAGACTAAGTTGCCTAAATTGGAACAAAACATTTCATGTTTGTTTGTTTGAAAATGGTTTGATGGTGCTACCCGCAAGTAGGCTAAGACATGAATTTTGCCACCCTCAAGTGGGCTTAGAAAATATGGTTTTGCCACTATCAAGTGGGCTTAAAACTTGTATTCAATGCATTGTTCCAATTTAAGTAACCCAACCTTCACCCACAGACATTCAGGCAGTTATATCACATAAGCACATAGCCTCATGGTAAAGCATGCTATCATGGCAACACTCACACTCATGCAAGGATGCTAAAACATAAATGCTTACCGAGTACTCCAAGCCAAAACAGAAACTAGTTAGTAATCATATGTATGATCCTAGTTCATGTTAAGATGGCTAATGCAACACATGCAAGATGCAACTATGATAGGCTCGGCTATTCTAAGATGGCATATGATGATGCTGCAACTAACACATATTCAACTTGGAATTGAAATACAATGCAGTTAGTATGATGCGCCGAGCCCGGTGCATGCAAGACAAATGTATGGATGCACGCATGCATAACATAAGGATGCTAAATTAAATATGTCCTAATACTAACCATCAAAAGCAGGTAAGTAAAAGGGAGAAAGAAGTGGGGGTTGGAAGACATGCACACACGCACCCACGCTTATTACAAATTCGTCCTCGCTCGGAGGGGCCAAAAGAATATACAATTTAATTAACCTACAAGCTAATTAAATAATTATAGTCCACTTAACTAATTAATAAATCAATTAAGCTACTGAAAGCAGTAAAGGGCCTCGGGAAGAGGGATGCATGCATGCTTAGATTGGCTTTGCCTGGAAATCCACTGCCATGCGCAAGTTGCCTCTGTTTTCCCTGCTTTGCTCCTCTGAAAATTTCACAATTCCCAAGGTATGCTCCATGGACATTGGGGAACACTACCGGCCAAGAGGAATGGCCACCGGCCAAAGGAGATGATCACCGGCTACTTGTGAAGCCATCGGCCATTGATGGATGGCTGGTCGGCACTGCAGATGGCCGGCCGGCCAAATCTTCCTGCAGAATCCTGTTTGGACAGCAGCAGAGGGCAAAACAAGGCATAGCAATGCATTTCAAGCAAATGTGTGCACCACCACATCCCTTATCATGTTTATGACTCAAAGGGGCATGGTCCTTGATTCTCGGACCACTAATCGCACATTTCAATGCGTGATGGCCCAAGAAACCAAGTATGCATTTTGATTTCAAATGAAATGCAATGCAAACAAGCACAAAGAGACCCAACCTCTATCATACTCAATTCAAGAGGCAAGGCAATGCATGCACAATGCAATGCAACCTAGGCATGTGAGCTAAGGATGCAACATGTCAATGCAAGCAAACATACAAGGCATATAACAACCTAGGCAAGCAAGCATGCAAGGCATGAAGCAATGTGACCACATTTGAACAACATGCGAAAGGTGGTCTTAGACCAATATGGACAAGCCTCGGCCATGTCTAAATAGGAAGCCAAAATGCTATGGAATGGAGACAAATACACACACAAACAATGCATGCAAACATGGCCCAACACTTAAGCATTAAAGAGCATCTTTTAAGCACACTTAAAAGAGGATAATCATGGACGAATAGCATGCATGGAAAGCTCTGAAATCATGTCATAGATGGTGCCAAACCAAGTAAGCAAAACAAGCAAAGCATGCATACAAGCTTGGAATTAGCCCAAGGACTTAAACCATGATCATATGACACATGAAGCAAATGATCAAAGTGAATCAAAACAGTCCCAAATCATGTCAAAGTAAGCCCCAAAACATCACTTAGATGGCATCTAAATGACCTACACATGGAAGCATACACAAATGTCTAAACATGGAACATAAGACACAACCTCTTGAAGGATCAAAGGAGCCATGAAAAACAAGTATACAAGCATGCTACAAGGACTGAAATGGCATGGAAAGTGGTTCCAAACCACTTAAACAAAGCAAGGATGGCATGCTAGAGGGGTCAATGCTTAAGGCATATAAGGGGGATTACATGGTAGCTATACAAAGCAAAGCATGGATGACCCAAATGACTAAAAACAGTCCTCAAGCACACTAACACATGCATAAAAGCTTCACAAAGCTAAGCCAAAACAAGTAAGCATAGTGGTCTAAATGCTAGGCACATGTTAAGGCAATTCATGGCATTACAAGACAAGTATGCATAGCAAGCATGGTATGTCTAAACCAAGTAAAAATAGAGGTAATACATGGAAAAATACTACCAAATAACACTTAAGACATGGCCAATATGCACTTAAAAATGATGCTCACACATGAGGCTATAATGACACATTGAAGACAATAAGGAGAGGGGATGGCCCTCTCCTTCTTATTACATCAAACCACCATCCTCACCACTGAAATCCCTCAAGATTTCAGTGGTGAGGAGGCCCAAACAAGGTGGTCCCGGAGCTCACCAAAAATAGCACAAAAAGGGGCCAAACAAGGCCTAAGAGGGGGATAACAACCCTAAACACAAAAGTGTCCTTAATGAAGTATCTTAAACACAAAAAAAAAGAACTTTTTTATGTTATACACAAAGCTCAAAACAGCAAGCAAGACAGGCTAAAAGCTTGTACAAAAACGAGGAATAAAAGAGGATTAAAGGCTCACCCTTGTAGACCAACGAAACCAGCAGCTTCTTGGACAAAAAACCAGTCCCTTAGCCTCTGAAAATGGCCTCCAAGCTCCTTAGGTTGATGATGGAGGTGTTGTGCTAGGAGGTGTAGTTCAAATGGCCAAGAACTAGACGCTTTTGCACCTTCTAACCCACACAAATGTAGAGAGAGAGGGAGATATAGAGAGGGAGTGATATATATATGATATATATCAGATTTTTCTAACCCTTGAAGTGGGAGGAGAGGCCCTCTTTATATAGGCAAGGCAATGGCTCAAAGCTTCTCTTGGAAGCTAGAAAGGTGCAAGCTTCTTGGAGAAGCTAGAAAGGTTCAAGCTTCTCCAAGAAGCTAAAAAGGTGCAAGCTTCTTGGAGAAGCTAAAAAGGGTCAAGCTTCCTCAAGAAGCTAGACCAAAAGGGTGCAAAAGGGGCAAAACAGCCACAAATGTGCACGCGGGCAGGGTTTGTGTATTCCAGCTGGCACAGCTGGCATGCACCATGCCTGAAAAAGGCAAAAAGATGGTACCGGCCAGAAAAGGATGCCACCGGCCCAAACAGATGGCCGGTCGGCCGCACTAAATGCCGACCGGCCAATGGTATATTTTACCAATGGCCGGTTGCCCCAAAACACAGCTGGTGGCCTCAAGCCACGGCCGGTGGGTGCCAGGAGTAGCTAACAAGCTACTCTCTACCCCTAGAAGGAAAAACACAAGTGTTTGGTGCAAAACCAAACACAAAACTGTCGAGTTGAGAGATCCTAAGGCAAGGCGCGCAGCCAAGACCTCCGGGAACTCAAAACGGAACATGAGCATGGGTGATCACCGAGTGTTCAAGCGGTGACGTCCAAGTCTTGAGGATGGTCAAAAATGGGGTGTCTACACTCTACTAAAGCTCACCCTATGTGGAAAAATTTTCTGGTGCTGATGATATGCCTTCACCAAGAACATAGCTTGGAAGGACTTACAGTTTTTTTTTGTGTGTGTGTGTGTGTAATTAATTTTTGTACAAGCCTTGGGCTTTCTGTGTATTGACTTCAACTCCCTTTTGTTGTACCCAAGCATTAACTTGGGAAGATATAGCCATTAGGGCATAACTTACACGTGCTTCCTTTTATTTCACATTATATCATCATGACATAGGCTATAGATTCAGAATCTAAGATTTATGAATGTGTATATGTATATGTCATCTTTTGTATGAGCAAAGAGAATTAAAGAAAGGATATTAATGTGTAAGTTTCTTCTATTCTTGGAATATTATGAAGTGGGTTGTTATTTTTTTGGTGTATTGCAACTTGGTATCAGAGCTACCAGGTTCAAATACTATGGAATCGTGGGACGTGGTTTTTATCATAATGGGTTTATCTTGCTAGGTGATATTAGACGTAGACTTGGTGTGCTATGTGATAACATGTTTATGTGATTAAATGTGTATGGGGTTTTATTTCTAAGATATTGATTGCGTCTACGGGTCTTTAGAAGTCCTGTTAGAAGAGCACTTGATCACTGCTAATTTTAACTGGAACTCTGGCAATGTCGTGGAACGATTATTATCTAGAAAGGACATTTGTTATGACTATGTGACTTGGTGCATATGTGGGCTGAATTAATTGTTGTCCACTATACTAGGACGTGAGTAAATTAGCTTCGGCACATTTACAAATGTGCTAAATTTTTGTGTTATGTTTATCAGTATGTTAGGATGTAGACGTGGTGGTGGTAGGCTTGGCAGGCTTAGGGAACAGGAGGTGCTGATACCAAATGAAATTTCAACATAGGAGGAGGGAGTTGGTCAGGCCAATGTGGTCGACCCCAGTAGGTTAGCAAGCCATGGGCGCTTTAGCCCGAGAGATGGCCAGAGCTTTGTAAAAATCTATAGACATTCTCATGGATAATAATCAAGTTGAGGCACATGTTGCCAAAATGGGGCCATCCTTTCTAAATATGGAGTTCTTCTGGTCTAATCCGGACGAGTTTATTGGGGATCCAAAAAGGTCACTGAAGGCTGATGAGTGGCTTGAGCAGATGGTGAAGACGTTTGAGATGCTTGGCATCGATGATGATGGTTTAATAGTGACCTTGGTGTCTTTTCAACTAAAGGGCGATACAGGTCAATGGTGAAAGTATGTGAGAGGTCGTATCAGGGTGACTTGAGAGGCTTTTATCAATGCCTTCCAGGATAAGTTCTTACCACGCACTATTAGGGAGAAGTTGAGGGAGCAGTTCTTGAAGCTTAAACAGTTGAACACACCAGTGGCCGAGTTTGAGGCCACTTTCACTAGTCTTTCGAGGTTCGCACCGGAACTTGTAACGACGAAGGAGCACCGTTGTATTGATTTCGAGAAAAGGTTAAGGACCAGGCTCCTTTTCAAAGTGGCCGGGTCTATGATTAGGGATTATAGTCACCTAGTGGAGGCGGTGGCTCAATTAGAGACCACAATTCAGATTGAGGAATAGTGGATGAGGGGCTCCAGGTAGAGGAGGTGGATCAGAGGCCTTCAGGGCGTGTGTATGCTGTTGCTATGCCAGAGCATTTTCTAGCACCTTCTGTTGTAAGAGGTAACTAGTTGTGTAACTCCATTGCCAATGTATTGATTGATACTGGTGTATCTCATTGCTTCATTTCGTCTGTATTCACATTAGTTTTGGGATTAAAAATGGATCAATTAGTGTCTCCACTTAGGGTAGAGTCATTAATTGGGGGTAAGGTTGTCTTGAATCGGGGATGTCGCGGTTGTGAGATTGAGGTTGCTGGTCGCCGAGTCCCTTTTGATTTCATTTTATTAGACATGTTGGGTTTCGATGTCATCCTGGGCATGGATTGGTTGTTTTCATACCGTGCTATCATAGATTGCCATCGTAGGAGAGTTGCCGTATGCACCTCAAGTGGTGATTGTTTTTACTTTCTGGGAGATCGAGTTAATAGATTATTGTCGCTAGTGTATGGCTCTTGTGGTCAGTGGAGTATAACTTTGATTGTTGTAGAAATTGCACGAGGAATAGGTTAATTGAGAACTATTTACTCATACACATTGCATTGAACATTGTTTTACATACATATTTTGAAAATGTACTGTTTTGAGAAAAAAGAGGTGAATACCTTGGTGAATCTGATTAGGGGGTGTGGTTGTGATTTTATTATGTTAGCCTATGTGTCCTTGGTGAAAGTCTAGAAATCTGCTCGGTTATGTGTCGTTCCTTCCGGTTAGTACCGGTAAAATGGTTTTGGTAGTGCTTGTATAGCTTATTGGTAGACACATACCTAGAGATTCTCAGTGTTGTGTATCCACTACCTTGTTTTTTTGTTTTAAAGATATTGTCTTATGAGTTGATCATAATCATGTCATGGTATTGTAGACATCCCATTTTGATCGCTCCTAAGACTTGGGCGTTTCACTCTGAACACTCGATGATGAAATGTTACGATGTACAATCGTTCGAATCTTCTGCAAAAGAATTCGGTTTTAAGCTTTAAAACCTAAACCTTGCATCCCATTTTGACCAAAACCTTATTTTTTCTAGCCTGACCACTCAGAGAATAGCTGGCCAACAGATGGCCGGTAGGCCATTTGCATTGGGCTGGCTGTACATCCTTATGGCCGGCCGGCCGGCCATGTTCAGCGTAGCAGATATTTTACAGCAGCCAGTTGCTTCGATGCATTGGATTTGGACCAACTATCTCCTTTGTAGATATTTCTGACGTGAGAAGCTGAAACTCTATAAATATAACACCCTCTTATCATGGTTTGGGGTTAGAAAAATTTGCCAAGAGCCCAAAACTTGCCTAACACACTTCTCTACCCTCTTGCAATATAGATACACAATAGATACACCATATAAGCTTAGACTTGAAACTTTTTGCTGAGATTTTGAACACAATTTCAAATACTTGAGAGTGTTTAGCTTGAGGTTTGTGAACTAAAAAGATCATCATCTCTTTCAAGAGGTGAACTTTGAACTCTTCCATCATCTTTTCTCCCTCTTATTCTTGCCTTTACATATTGATTTCAGAGTATATTTTGGACTTAAAATGTAATTAAAACCTCATTAAAAGTGGGTGGACTAGCCATCCTTCCATTAGCTAGCTCACTAGTTGTACACCCTTTGTTTTTTTTTCACTTTTTTCACTTTCTTTTCACTTCATTTGGTTAAATTTCAGCACTTTTAGCATTGTTTTAGATTGTTCTTCTGTGATATGAATTGAATATGGGCTTATAAAAGGGTCCTAGTCCTCCCCGCTACATGTGCACTTACGTTTTATGCTTTGAATATCATATTTGTGCTGTTGTAAGTCCTCCCAGATTTGGCATGTTTAGGACATAGTGGCCAATCCATTGGAGCTGATCGTTTTACTTTGTTATAGCTTTCCTTATGTTTCTAGGAACCTTGTGGTCATGAGAGGATTAGAACTTAGGCTAAGCCACCCCGCCACAAGTTTGATTACCTAGCATTAAATTTCTTGCTTTCATAATTGTTGCCCACCTTGACGCTAGGTAGTAGCTTCCGTGTTCGAAGTGTTGAAAAACTCTCTTATCGATCATTTTCGAAACATGGAAATGGATGTCTCATCCTTGTTCCATGAAAAAGAGAAGTTGTCAAAAACTTTGGCAAGTTGTGTGTTTAAGTTTTGATAGATAGCTTACTTCCTGTGTTTTTTTTTTTTTCTTCTCCTTTACTTGCTTTGTTGCTCCTAGAGAGCTATTTATTGAGAAGTGTTGAAAACTCTCTCCTAGTTCCACTTTAAAGCATGGAAATGGATGTTTCATCTTTATTCCATGAGTAGGGAAAGGAGTCGACAACAATCTTCGAGTTGTTCTATATTTTTCATTTTAGTTGCTCTATAATCGTCACATACTATCTTGTGATGCTTGATGATTTGTGAAACATTTCTACCTATTCCTTGAATAAATTCATGATAGGAAGGAAATAAAGAGAATAGCCTTTTTTATGTTTAGCGAAGTCTTCTCCTATTTGCTTTTAAGATCATTATGCAACAAACTTGTAATGATTGATGGTTTGGGAAGCAAACCTACTCCCTCCTTGAAAATCTCCATGACAAGAGGGAGCATGAAGGATGAACATCTTTTGGAAACACTCTGTCTTGCTCTGTTCTAATTCTGCTGTAGCAGGGTATTCCTCAGAAATAGTGGCTAGTTGGCCATTATTCTGTACGGCCGACCATCTTATTAGGCTGGCCGGCCAAGCATGTTGTACAACAGTGGTAATTTCCTAGCAAAACAGAGCTGATCTTGAGGCCCAAACAGAACTATTTTCTGGTTGTGAACGAGGCATGTTCTAGCAGTAAGAAAAGGAGGTTCCGGAAGATGTTCTTGCTCATGCGCATGCGATTCCTTGCCTCTCGTTCAATTCTTTTAGATTAGTCATGTTGAAATTCATGTTTGTAACAATTAGATAGTAATTAATTAATTAGTTCATTCATTTGTGTCTGTAATTGTTAGTTAATTAGGACATTCAAACCCGCTTGTGCGAGGGCAAATTTGTAATATGTAATGTATGTCTTCTAATCCCCATTTCTATCTCCCTTTTATTTACATACTTACCGTGGTTGTATATAATATCATGTTTTCGTTTCATATCATTGCCATGCGTTGTATCCATTTTTGCATGCATTAAGGTTCGGTTCATCATTCTTGAATATCATTGTCATTTCCTACTTACTTGAGTACGTGCATTACCGCATGCTTTGAGTTAGTCCATATGACATGTTAATAGGCCGAACTTAGTAGTTGCATTTTGTATATGTTACATTAGTCATCTATCCATCTTTGAAGTGCATGTTCTCTAGGTTGATGAACTGCTTCTCATAGCTGGTCGTGGCCTCATTGCATCTCTCCTCCTTTGCAAATTTGACAGCTATATCGAGACCAGCCCAGGACACATCTAGTGAGGTTGAGTGCTGCTGCTTTTCTTCTTTTAAAATGGCAATATCTTGAGCCAAAGACTTCAACAGGACATCCATCATTTGAAGCTTCTTCTCTACCTCCACCACCTTGCCCTCTTAAGCGGGTAGTCTATGCTCCAACTTCTTCATATTTTCATTTTGCTTGTCCTTGGAGGATTTTAATCTGTCTGCAGTCTTGGTCAGCTTCTTATGACGAGTCATGATTTTATAAGCAAAAAAAAGGTCCTACAAAGAAAAATATGAAGTTTAAAAAAAAAAAAAAAAAAAACCCTTCAGTACACAAAAAGAACAACAGTGGACACTTACCACCAAGGAAAAGTGTAAGGCATGAGAGAAGACAATTGCATCCAACTGCTCAAATAGCCGAGTAGCATCAATTGGAAGAATGGAGCTGCGAACAATGGCAGAGGCTATTTTGGCACTTCCTATGTCCGTATCAATGTTCGTGAGCTGCTGATCATTGAGGGCGGGTATGAAGAGAATCGGGGAGATGACGGTTGGCTCTTCTTTTGTACCTCAGTACATTGGTCGGTTGGGTGCTTGCCAGACTTCTACCTTGAAGATTGAAGAAGAGTGCTCCCAACAGTAGCATCAGTAAGGGGAAGACAAATATTATCAACTACCATGATCAACGATTGTTGGGGTCGATTAGTGGTAGTAGAACCAGAGATTGCTTAGGAGGCGGAGGCCAACTCAGTCTCTCTTTGACGCTTCCAAGCAGCAGCGATCTCCAGGAAGTTATTTGGTGGCATGTTGTCAGAGATAGTGACCTCAAAACTAAATTCTTCTTGGGACTGCTCCTCTTCAACCGCTAGATCTTCAATATTCTCTTGAAGATGAGGAAGACCGTAAAAATCAAAGCTGTCGCCGTTGTCACTAAGAGGAATGCCTTCGGTCACTACTATAGTGCCGTAATAGCGGATGTAAGAAAGGAGCATGTAAGCAACACAACCTTGACCTTGCTGCTCGGAAGAACCTCTGTACGCCCAAACTTGTTGAAGGAGGGAGATGTTGACCTGGCCTTCCCACTCACTTGGGTAAGAGAAAACTTTGGGGCTGAGAAGAGAAACAAAACAAGAATATCAGTACCAATCTTACAAAAGGCAAACTCATAAATGCAAAATAAAAGGAAACATTAAGGCTGGCCGAGGACTTTAAGGATAGGTCAGAACCAATCGTATAAAAGGCAAACTCATAAATGCAAAATAAAAGAAAACATTAAGGTTGGCCGAGGACTTTAAGGATAGGTCAGACCTTGTTAGCACTAGGAGGAAACTCACAGTTGCCCTCCATTATTACAACTATGTTATTTACGCATTTTCTAGAATCAAGAAGCATTTGAACTAATTGGCGTTTCACCGATCTGGGCTTGAAGTAGAACTTTGCCCTCTCTCTGGTAGTAAGGACAAAATTATAATAATACCTAATTTTAGGAAGCCCTAAGTTTACTCCTAAAATATTATTCAAGGAGACTTCACCTATAACTATCTTAAAGAAGTTGGGGGCATGTTGAGAAATGGGTACTCCGTAGAAATACAATACCTCCATAAGAAGAGGATGCAATGGGAATCGAACTCCTCCCTCGATAATGTCGATTAGGGGTAGAGATATCCGCTTCTCTGACCGTTCGATGATGTCACCGTTATCAATGGGGGGACGAACAATACAATCATCAGGGATGTTATGCAGAGTTCTAAACTCTAGAATACTCTTTTCAGAATCAAAGAGTTGTCAGATACAATTCATGGTGAATAGGAAAAGAAAAGCATAGACCAAGATAGTATGAAATCATAAGGGAAGAGAAGGAGATGAACTTATAGGAATGAATGGATTGGAACTTCAAACGGTAAAGAGAGAAAAGAGAGCGTTTGAGCTTCTAAAATGATAGCAAGCAAAAGTGACGAAGGGTAAGGGACATTTGCTCATTTAATGTGTCAGAAGTGAAATAGTGCATAGAAAGACAATATAATAGATGCAATCATTAACATAGCAAGCCAAAAACGACTCATGTCACCAACGAAAAATGTCTTGGCACTACGTTTGATCGGCTTATCATCTTCGACAACTGCCCCACGATAATCACTGAAGGGTGTGCACTTGTGGAGGGATAAAGTGCTGGCCTAAGTTCAAAAGGGAATTAACCAACGCAGCCCAAAGGAAAGGAAAGGCCCAGATAGATTACTAAGGGGACCATTAGATACAACTGGCAGAAGAATGGCACGTGCTGAGCACATAAGGAGCAAGATCTCCTTCTAGAAGGAGATTAGCAGAATGTTAGAGGATTGTTGGATTTATCTTCATCTAATGGTGGAGAGATCAAGCAGCAAATTCAAAGATATAGGTCAGGCCTACTAATAAACACAACCGTCTGATTAGCTTGATCGGACGAACATAATACTTGGCAAGTTGCCCACTAACATTTGACGTAATCTAAGCCGTCCAAGAGAGGATGATCCAATGATTAAAGATAAAAGTAACATGGTCACTTGCTGAACAAGACCCAGAAGCGGGCAGAACCCTCAGATCAAACATTGATCCAATAGACGGGATTTAAGTCAAGATATTACAAAATGAGAAGTAGGTGAAGTAAAGAAGACAGAACAAAGGTAATCTAAGAATCCTCATTTAAATATAAGTTTCCTAAGGCCAAACAATATTCTAACTTGACCATCGGAGGGTCCTCCCGACCAATCTTGGTCGGGGGTGATCACTAACGTTTTTTGGTTTTTCTTGGTAGAGTAGAGGAAGAGACACGTCATCTTGCTTTCTTGTCGAGAAGAACTCTACATTTCACAGTTATAATCTTATTTTAGTTATGACTCATGAGATATCTGGTTATGCCTCATGTGTTGTTTGGTAATGACCTTTTTTTTTTTTTTTTTTTTTGACTCAGAAAATATGAAATTATGTCATTTTCTTCTTTAATTATAAAGTGCATACGGTACATACCTTTTGAGGGTTGTATATCATAATCTTTCCCGAATTTTATTTATCTTTTATTTTTATAAAAACAAAAACAAAATTTGTAAATCAGTATAGAAAATTAAAAATAGGATAAACTTCACTTTACCCCCCCTACGGTTTGGGACATGTGTGGTGTACCTCCCTAAGTTTGAAAATGACCACATAACGCCATTCTAGTTTGTGAACTAAAGTTCACTATTAACCCGTTAATGATTTAATGAAAAAGATTAAAATACCCATGTATTTTCGTCATTTATTTGGAAGGCAAAGTATATTTTAACCTCTATGTTTTATTCCATGTATGATTTACCCCCCTTGAATTTTGAAAATGAACATATAAGCCCCTTATATCTGCCACGTGTTTCACACTTGTCATTATGTTTGACGGGATTTTAACAATGCACTTTAGTTCACAAACCATGTGGCGATTATTTGGTTATTTTCAAACGTTAGGTGGATAAACCCCACATGACCCAAACCACACGGAGTAAAATAAAGTTTGTCCTTAAAAATAATCAGAAATATATGGAGGTGTAATTTTTTTTTTAAAATGTAAAAAACATAACAAAAGTTACACTCCACTTTTTAATAAATAGTTTTTTTTACTTTCCACTGTTTTGTAATTTTCTAAAGGACAACCAAAAAAAAAAAAAATAGTACGTAGTATAAGAAAAATTATTGAGGATTGGTTTGGCAAATGGTTTTTATAATTTTTTTATTTTCTTTTTAACTTTCTAATGATAAAATAATTGTTAAAAAGAATGATATGTTTGGCAAATGCTAAAATGTTATGTTTTGTTATTGAAAAAGTTTAAGTGGAGTTTGAAATTTTATTTTTTATTTTTTATTTTTAGTGAACATTTTAATTTTTTTTTAACTGTTAAAATTCTTCTAGATTAGGACCTGAAAATAAATAATTATAATAAAAATTCACTATAAAGGTGAATTTTTCTCTTATGGCAGCTAATTTTTTTTTATTTTTTGCTCAAATAATTCAAAAATGTATATATATATATATATATATTTAGTTAAAAAACAAATTTGGGGTTTAGAAAGGTATCACATGATAATGTGACATGCTACTTCTATTAATTACAAGAGCAAGTTACACTAACGATCACTATAATTTGAATCATATATTATTTTAATTACTAATTTTTTAATTGTGATATATTTAATTTTGAATTTTAAATTTTGTTTTAAATAAGGATAATTAAAGATACTATTGCTCAATTTTAAGGGCAAAGTTGTCAATTTGATAAAATATAAACTAATTTGACAAAAATAAATGTCAAAAAAATATTTTTGAATTTTTAAAAATTATTTGTACCTACTAAAAATAAAATTATGTAAAATTGATAAATCTTTTTAGACATTTATTTATTTTACCAAATTAATTTTTCTTTTGTGTTTGGATGATGATCATGTAATCGGTAGTTATTTTTATTTCATTAAATTAGTTTTTATTTTTTCAAAAGTCAAATATGGAGACAACTTTGATATCATTATTAACCAATCTATTAAATAAAAAATCCAAATATTTCATTAAAAACAAATTAAAAGCCTAACAACCACCCATTACATGATTATAATCCAAACGCATGATAAAAATTAATTTGGTAAAATATATATATCTCTAAAAAAGTTATCAATTTTACATAATTTTATCTTTGATGGGTAGAAATAGTTTTTAAAATTTCAAAAATACTTTGTTGACATTTATTTTTTTCAAATCAGTTTATATTTTATCAAATTAACGACTTTGTCTTTGAAATTGAGTAATGGTATTTTCAATTATTTTTATTTGGAACAAGATTCAAAATTTAAGATCAAATGTGTTATAATTAAAAAGTTAAAAATCAAAGTAATAAGAGTTCTAAATTGTAGGAATTTTTAGTTATATCTCAAATTTATTTACAAGCAGATAGTGGGGGATAATAATTGAGTGTTTGATAAATAAAAATTAGCATCCATCATACTTAGATCATTATGAATCAAATTAAAATAAATTTTTTTAGAATACATTTTGTAATCTGATAAACATATTTATTATCTGGTGCTTTATGCACTTTCTAGAGAGCATCGTATTCCATATGATGTCCTTGTGAGAGATGCAATCAGGTCCTCATCCAAACAAGATCCAATTGTCATGCAATATAGGGACCAACAAATGACCTTTTGAGTCAGCACAGCTTTTCTTTTTCTTTTTTGTTTTTGGGAACAGTTGAGTCAGCATAGGTTGGTAATTAAGGTACATCAAAAATATTAAAACAAAATAAAATAAAAAATAATTTGCTATTTTTTAGAATTTTTATACTAGTCATTCACTATTATGTTAGTTACAATGTTGATATTAATGAATTTTTTTGTTTTAAAATATAAACAAACCAATCTGTCACACTAATTTACTTTTATATTTTATCTATGTATCATATGACCTCGACTTGATTATATTATACACTATATGTTCATCTCTTTTAATTATAATGTTTCGTACTGACTAAAAAACTTTATTCTGTTTTGTGAGGCATTCTAGCTCGCTACACAATGAATTTATTTATTTATTTATTTTTGGTTTAGTTTTTCTTTAAGGGTTCGTTTGGCAAGATGGTTTGTGGCTAAAATAGCTACAAAAGACAAAAAGTTAAAAAGCTAAAAAGTCCTTTCCAAACCAAGCTTTTTAGCCCAGGCTAAAATAATCAAAAAAGTCAAAAAATTAAAAAGTCAACCCACTTCCCAAACCAAACCTAATTATGATTTGTCAGTTTTTCTTAAGTCCACCCATGTCTAGATTCATGTTCTCTAGTATTGGTCCGTTGCTAGACATGCTCCTATGGAATACGATAAATGGGAATTTATTTATTTATTTATTTTTATGTTTTTTGGGGTCAAAAGTCGTTATACACATCATTTGTTATGAGGAAATTTTTTAAAAAATAAATAATTTTTTAAATTCTCCCAAATGATCAAAAAATGTCGATCAACTGAAGTTAAAGATTTCAGTAGGACCAGTAGTAAGAACATTGCATAGAGAATGCCGATAAAAAATGGTAAGAACACTAGTTAGAGATGGTGAGAAAATGCTAATCAACTAAAGACAAAGACCTCAACAAAGGGATATACTGGTGAATGGTAAGAACTCTAGCCGGAGAATGCTGAACAACCTAAGGGGAAGACCTAAGCAAAGGAATCGGCAGACTAGTGGTATAAACACTAGCCAAAAATGCCTCTCAGCCCAAGACAGAGACCTCAACAAAGGGATCGACATGCCAGAGGTAAGAACACTGGCCAGAATGCAGAGAAGAACACAAGATGAAGTGACATTTATAAATTTAATTTAGATTTAGAATCTCCAAATTACACCGAATACGCAAAACAAATGGTTTTCCACATTTATATAGAAATAAATAGGTAACACTAACTAAATCGGACATATCTTTCTATAGTTAGAATTTAGATATGAGATTATCACCATTAGAATCTAGACTTTCGGAACATTGGCTTAGATATAAAATTTGCTAGAAGTCAAAGAGGGGTATATGTCCAGCCAAAAACTCTCAGACAACATTGTCCGATTGGGCGACTAAGCCAAAATTATGAATTTTGATCTTTGTTTTATAAATTTAAGTTCTGTGAATCATAGATAATTATATCAAAATGTTAATTAATATAAAAGAATTAATAAACGATGAATTTAGCATCAACCAAAACTAAATCCACTGTTATCATCATTTGGTATAGAATTGTAAAGCGTATATTAAATAACAAAGGATACTGAATTGAAGAAAGTACTGAAAGGAGTGTGGATTAAGATGAGTTGTGTTTATGGGTGCAAAAATGGCCCCAGCCAGCCGTCGAGCCTAGCAGGCTCCCGTCAAAAACCAGGTCGGGCCGCTCGCTCAAAATCTTGACCCAAGCCCAGGGGGTACTCGGGTCTCGAGCAGGTTAATGAGCCAAGCCACCGGGCTTGGACCTAGGCTCGAGCTTGGAGAGGGGCTGGGCCAGACATGAAATTTTTAAATTTTTTTCCACCAAAATAGCTTGAAAATGACATTGGGCCTCGGGTGGGCAAGGACTCGGGCCGGGCCTTCAAGCAGGCCTTGAGTGGGCCAGTGGATCAAGCTTCGGGTCGGACAAATCGAGCTGGATTCCAAAACACACGGTCTAGGCCCAAGGTCACAGGCTAGGCTCGGGCTCAGGCCCGGGTGGGCTTTGGGTAGGTCATGGACCGGTGGGCCGATGTTAAACCCCTAGTTGTGTTATACTTGATTTATCCAAAATGTTTTATATTAAATTATTCTTTGAAAACTTTATTATTGTATTTCAAATGGGGTTCTCCTATGGTGTGTACCCATTTAGGGGTGCATGCCCTAACACAAAATGTGTAATTTTATCACAAAATTTCATATCATTAATCACAAAATGGGTAACCTTGTCACAAATTGGCGAAAAAAAATGTCGTAACAAAGTCACAAACTTTTGTAATATCATTCACAAAATTTTGAACATTTTGTTGCAACAATTTGCGGCGAGGTTATGCATTTTGTGATTGACGTTACAAATTTTTTTGGTAAAGTTACACATTTTGTGGTAGGGTGCATATGGTGTACACCCCTATAGGAGTGCACATCATAACATTTTCTTTTCAAATGGTATTGATGAATATGATTAGCTTTATATTCTGTAAAAGATAAAATCTATCGATATATCTATTTTGCGAAAACGTGGATTTGACAATGATTTGATAAATGATTATCTAAACAAATGTTTGTGTAAGTACTACCACGAAGTTCCCAGGCGTTAGGGGACTTAAATAATCATTGGCCATTTGTTTGTCACTTCGGTGACCTTCTGTTTATCACTCCAGTAACCGTCTAGTATGGAGCAAGCTGTTATGCGGAGCTTTGGGCTACATTATTACGGAAACCACCTCTAGAATCTGTACGAGCTATCTCTTGAGTCCATACATTTGTACTGTCATGGATCCATTGGCTAATGACCTTCTAATCTGCCATCACTATTGATATGACGTTATATGTTTCATACAAAATTGTTTAAATATGATTTTTTTTTTTTTAATACAATTCTGGTATCTAAAGTGAATATGAGCAACTTATCTGTTTTGATTGAAATTGTTTTTTTATCTTATCAAATTTAGACTTGTGAGATGTGATTCTACAATATTCCTTCGTTTCAAATAGACCTTTGTTTGATCCTTGCTTCGGTGCCTAAAACAAGAAATACTCTAGTTGGGGGTTTCGGAATTAGCACTCTGACGGTTAAGTCAGATTCTGGATGAAAAGAGATAGATATTTAGGGAACGAAGTAAGTTTGGGTGAACCTGCATGCCTCTCTTCTTCTATTTACCTTTTTTATATAGAGGTTTGCTGTAGATCTTTCCTACGCAGTTTGATATTTTCTTTGTAATCATCATAATGTCAAGGCCCATGTTCCTATTACACCTCTAGAAAGGGACAGATTAGGCCCACTCTAATTAGGATTGGGATAGTCTGCTGAATTGTATCTAATGTTCGGTATAAATGTTCGATTGTCAGATTAAGTACTCGGTGTGTCACCTAGCTAGCGTAGGGATTTACTCGACATCGATCCTAGGTAATCTGGTGGGCCTAGTTGGCAATTGGAATGGTTGGACTTGGGCCCATTAGTAATGGCCCTGGAGGTGCTCTGTTAGCTGAATGTACATCATTTTATACTTGGCTCACACAATTGGCCCCCGAGCTCCTAGTCACTATAGACCGCCCCGAGAACTCCCGGCTCCATGTGCGAGGGCGCGAATTCGTTTTGTTCTTTAGCTACTACAGTTCAGACTCGTGTCACGGTTCTTAATCTGATCTCACAAAGTGCAATGTAAGATTGATAAATCACCAAAGAGTCCAAATCCGGCAAATCGTTTTGGAAAACTGATTTTAATAAAGAAGTGCCAAATATGGACTGCTTTGCCAGATACAGAGTCGCCACCTAAATGTTTTATTTTGGGAAATTTAGGAAACCCTGACTTGTGCCTAAGGCCACGTGTCCGTCATCACCAAAGTTGCCTCGGCTTGGGAACTTGGGTATGAGAGGGGAAGGTCATGCAATGAGCACCCCCGCTCACCCGATCAAAGATCGGCCTTTACTAACATGATATTTTGTTTTTGAAAACACATGTGTTTTTATTCCGGTTATTAACTTAGAATTACTATGTGATGCGTACAGCATACAAGTATAGACTAGATCGCCTAAGTTGGAACAAAACATTTCATGTTCATTTGTTTGAAAACGGTTTGAAGTTTGCTACTCGCAAGTAGGCTAAGTCGTAGATTTTGCCACCCTCAAGTGGGCTTAAAACTCGCATTTTGATGAATTGTTCCAATTCAAGCAATCCAACCTTCACCCACAGGCATTCAAGCAGTTAGCCTCATGGCAAGCATGCTAATCATGGCAACATACACATCTCATGCAGTATGCTAAAGCATAAACACTCACAGTGTACTCCGAGCCAAAACAGAGAACTAATTAGAAATCATACATGATCCTAGTTCATGTTAAGATGGCTAATGCAACACATGCAAAAATGCAATTAAAATAGGCTCGGCTACCGAAGATGTCATATGAAATGCAACTTGATAACATGCTGTTGAACACATATTCAAGTAAATGTATTGAAATACAATGCAGTTAGTATGACGCGCCGAGCCCGGTGCATGCAAGACAGATGAATGATGCACGCATGCAAGGCATAAGTATGCTAATTGAAACATGCCCTAAAACTAACCATCGTAAGCAGTTAAGTAAAAGGGAGAAAGAAATGGGGGTTGGAAGACATGCATCACACACGCACGCTTATTACAACAGTTGACCCTTACGACGGAGGGTCCGAATAAATAGCTAACTAGCTAATCTAAGCTAATTAAACTAATTATTACATCACAAAACTAATTAACTAACAAGCCAACTAATTACGTACAAAACAAAGCTAATTAACTAACAAGTTAACTAACTAGTTATTTTTGGGTGGGTAAACTAACTAGTTATTACAACATGAATAAGCAACTAAACGCATTAATTACTTAAATATAGAACCAAAGCATAAACTAGCTAAGGAAAGCATTAAAGAGAGGTCCTCGGGATGAGGAGTGCATGCATGCTCGGTCGCCTCGTTCGGAAATCCGTTGCGATGCCCCGACTTGCCTCTGTTTGCAATTGTTCTCAGAACCTTGCACCAAGCTCCAGAAAGCTTCTAACTCACCTTGGGGACCTGTGGGAGGGCTGCCGACCACCTAGGGATGTTTCCAGCCACTGGCCGACCACGCTCTATTGCCACAGAGCAGGAAAAGTGGTCGGCCAGCTAGTTTTTCTGGTTGGCCGACCAGTTTTTGCTGCACTTCTCCAATTTGCTGCAACAGAGAGTAAAAAAGGGCATGGCAATGTATTTGCAAGATATGTGTGCACAACCACCCTCCCTATCATTTCATAAGCTCAAGGGAGTGTGGTTCTTGACCCTCGGGCCACCAATCATGCATCTCGATGCATGATGGCCTGTAGACGCGCCCTTGGGCTTCGCTACTACAGTTCGGACTCGCTTTTGTTGTCGGTTCTTAATCTGAACCAAAGAGTCCAAATCCGGCAAATCGTTTTGAGAAAACAGATTTTTTTGAAAAGAAGTGCCAAACATAGACTGCTTTGCCAGATACAGAGTCGCCACCTAAATATTTTTTTTTTAATGGGGAAATTTAGGAAACCCTGACTCTGTGCCAAAGGCCACGTGTCCGTCATCACCAAAGTTGCCTCGGCTCGGGAACTTGGGTACGATTAGGGAAGGTCAGCTATGAGCACCCCCTCTCGCCCGGTCCGAAGACCGGCCTCTACTAACCATGATATCCATTTTTGAAAATGTTATGTGCTCTTATTCCGGTTATTAGCCTAGATTTACTACGTTATGCGCACAGCAAACAAGTATAGACCACATCGCCCAAATTGGAATAAAACATTTCATGTTTGTTTTAAAAATGGTTTGCTACTCGCAAGTAGGCTAAAATGAAGATTTTGCCACCCTCGAGTGGGCTTTGGAAAAGATGGCTTTGCCACTATCTAGTGAGCTTAAAACTCACAGTTTTAATGCATTATTCCAACTTAGGTAATTTGACCTCCATCCACAGGCATTCAAGCAGTTGCATCATATAAGCAGCTAGCCTCATGGTAATCATGCTATTATGGCAACACTCACACGCATGCGATATGCTAAAGCATAAAAGCTTACCTAGTACTCCAAACCAAAACAGAAACTAGTTAGTAATCAATGCATGATCCTAGTTCATGTTAAGTGGCTAATGCATCACAGGCAAAATGCAGCTATAATAGGCTCGGATATCCTAATCATGGCATGTGAAATGCAATCAATTGATGCACGTATTCAATTTGGAATTGAAGTACAAATGCAGTTAGCGTGATGCGCCGAGCCCGGTGCATGCAAGACAAATGTATGGATGCACGCATGCATAGCATAAGGTATGCTAATTTAAACATGCCCTAATCTACCATCATAAGCGGGTAAATAAAAGGGAGAAAGAAGTGGGGGTTGGAAGACATGCACACACGCACCCACACTTATTACAAATACGCCCTCGCTTGGAGGGACCAAATAAATATACAAATTAATTAACCTACAAGCTAATTAATTATTACAGACCACTTAATTAATTAACAAATTAAATAAGCTAAGGAAAACAGTAAAAGGCCTCGGGAAGCGGGTCCAATGCAATGCATGCTCGGTCTTGCTCGGAAGTGCACTACCATGCATAGACTGCCTCTGTTTTCCCTGCTCTGCCCCTCTGAAGACTGCCAAAGTCTCTAAATTGCTTCCCTGGACATTGGGAGACACTACCGGCCGAGTAGAATTTCCACCGGCAGTATGGTGTGATCATTGGCAGAGAATGCATCCATCGGCCACCAATTGATTGCCGGTCGGCACTCTGTGAAGTCGATCGGCAAAAAGTTCCTGTAGAACCTGTTTGACAGCAGCAGAGGACAGAACCTTGCATGGCAATGTAATCCAAGCCATGTATGCACCAACTAAGCTCCTTATCATGTGTATGACTCAAAGGGGCATGGTCCTTGGTTCTCGGACCACCAATCGCGCATTTCAATGCGTGATGGCCCAAGAGTACCAAGTTGTGCATGTTGATTTCAAATGTAATGCAAACCAACAAACAAAAGGCCCAATTCCTATCACCAAATCAAGGAACAAGGCATGCATGCAAGATGCAATGCTACTTAGGCATGCAAGCTAAGGATGCAACATGAGAATGCAATGCACCCTAGACACTAGGCATGCAACCTATACAAGCAAACATGCAAGTCATGAGGCAATGCAAACCAATGAAAAGATGGACATAAACACGATTTAGGCAGCCCCAAATAAGCCTAAAACAGTGGCCCTAAGCTAAGGAATTGGGACCAAACACACATACAAGCATGCAAGCAAGTTGGACCAACACTTAGGCATATTAAACCAACTTTTAAGCACACTTAAAAGGCACAAACATGGACATATAACCAACATGTTAGACACTAGAAACATGCTAGAAAAGGTGCCTAATCAAACAAGTCATGCAAGTAAGGCATGCTAGAGGGGTTAAAGCTTAAGGCATACAAGAGGTATTGCATGGTGGCTATACAAAGCAAGGCATGAATGACTCCAATGACTTAAAACAGTCCCTTAGCACACCAAATCATGCAAATAAGCTTCACAAAGCTTGGCCAAAACATAAAAGCATGATAGTCTAAATGCTATGCATATATTGAGGCAAATCATGGCATTACAAGGTAGGTATGCAAAGAAAACATGGTGTACCAAAACCAACACACAACAATGTTATATCATGGCATAATAAGCATAAAACACAGCCATGGCATGATCAACAAACACTCAAACATGATGCTCCCTCAGGAGGCCAAAAAGTGCCCTTTTCAAGGACAACAAGGAGAGGGGGTTGCCCTCTCCTTCTTGGGACTTCAAGGCACCATCCTTACCACTGAAATCCCTCAAGATTTCAGTGGTGAGGAGCCCCAAACACCAAAGTCCCGGAGCTCACTCAAAATGGCACAAAATGAGGCCTCTCAAGGCCTAAGAGGGGTCAAACACCTCCAAACCACAAAACACTCTAAAGCAACTACTTAGAGGTCCTAAAAATAGAATTTTTTTATGTTATACACTAAACACAAAAATAGTTACAAGATGGTCAAAAGTAGGATGCAAAAATGGGGTAAAAAGGACTAGTTTCTTACCCTTGAAGCCTTTCTTCAACAATGGTGATCTTGTTGCTCCTTCAAACTCAAATCCAGCCAAGAGCACTAAGAACAAACCTCTGGTCCTTCAAAAGCCAAGGAAAGGTGTAGCACTATGTGTTTGTGTGCAATAGTATGGACAAAAGCACCTAGGATACAAAAGAGAGAAAGAGAGAGATAGAATAGCTACAACTATCTAACCCTAGAACCAGAGCTTTCCTCTGTATTTTTTCTAACCCTAATGCCAAGAGAGGAGCCTTCTTCTTATAGGCAACTCCCTCTTGCAAAGCTTATTCAACAAGCTTGTTAAGAGGGAAATCCCTCCATACACGTGTATGGAGGGGAGCAGAGTGGGTGCCAGCTATCATAGCTGGCACAAAATATCTGCTAAAAGCAGATGAACAGTAGTCGGCTGCCCAAAATTGCCATTTTGACAAAATTGGCTGCCGACCGGCAACAAAGAATGCCGACCGGCAATACATATTGCTGATGGCAACAAAACACCAGCCGGTGGCCTCTAGCCACGACCGGTGATGTGTGGGGATGCCTCACAAGGTATTCCTTGCCCCTCCAAGGCAAAACACAAGTGTCTGGTGCAAAACCAGACACTAAACAGTCGAGTTCGGAGATCTTGAGGTAAGGCGCATAGCCGAGACCTCCGGGAACTCCAAATGAACACAAACATGGATGATCACTGAGTGTTCAAACGGTGACGTCCAAGTCTTGAGGACGGTCAAAAATGGGGTGTCTACATGGCCGAGAAGCCAATTTGCACAATTCAATGTAAAATGAATGCACACATAAACACATAAAACCTAGAACTCTATCATGTATGATCAAGAGCATCGGCGATCGAGAATTGAGGCACGTTTCATCATTTCAAGTATGAAACGTCCCTCGTTTCTCGTGTTTGGATTAACACCTAATCCAAACAAATGCACTGCAAGTATACCAAATACAATGTAATGCATGCAACTCAATGTAATGCAACATTAGCATGCAAACAACAACATAGCATACACAATGCGATGTAAGATGGCATACACAATGCAAACAACAACATGGCATACTCAATGCAATATGACATGATCAACATAATGGCATGCATACACAATGCAATGCAACATAAGCATGCAAACAACATGCAAACAAACATGCTCAATAGACTTAAATCAAATATGGATAGACCTCAGTCATACCCAAAATAGTGGCCATAATGCTAAGAAATGAAGGCACAAAAGCATATACAAGCATGCACATGCATTGGCCTATCAACTTGGCCTAAGAGCACAATCCTTAAGAGTGTTCAAGGAGTGATAAATATGGAAGTGTAACAATACTAAATGCATTGAAATCAAGTAAGAAATGATGCCAAATCATTCAAACAATACAAGTATGGCATGCTAGAGTCCTTAAGGCATAAGGCTAGCAAAGAGGACTACAAAGGGGGCATGCAATACATGGTACAAATGCATGAGCCAACCATGGACAGAGCTCAAATAGGTCTAAACAAAGACCAAGACATGCTAAGATGGGGGCTCAATTGCCTAGGCATGCATGCATATACACTAGGCCATAAGCTAGGCAACAATGTATAGCCCTTAAAGGCATTCAAAGCATGAAAGAAGTGGGAACATAGCAATGCTATAAGCTCTGAAATATCATGATAAATGATGCTAAATCATGTACATGTTACAAATGAAGCATGTTATGAAGCTCAAAGCTTGAAACTAGCATAGGCATTTGTGCTACAACTATGCAAAACATGAAGCATATGGTCAAGACAACCCAAAATAGTTCTAGAACATGTCAAAATGATGCTAAAACATGTATGGAAGGAAGCCAAAACAAGCTAGCATGAAGGGCATGAAGCATGGAATATGCAAGGCCAAAAGGGAGGGTTACACTACACCTACTAAGACCAAGCATGAGATGGCTTCGCCAACAAAAATCAGAGTTATATCATGGCAAAATAACCCCAAAAACACATTGAAATGATAGCTCGCAAGTTTAGGCATGAAGGCATACACAATGGCTCATGTTTAAGGCATAAAGGGCCAACCCTTCAAAGCATGGAATAAGTGAAAGATGCAAGTGTATGACCACACTACATGGACAAAAATCTCATACCAAATGATGCCAAATTATTAAAATAGCCCAAGCAATGCATGCTAGTGGACTCGATACACAAAGCTAACATAAAAGACCAACCCTTCAAAGCATGGAAAGAGTGACAAATGCAAGTGTATGGCCATGAAACATGCATTGAAATCTCATAACTCAAGCAATGCATGCTAGTGGACTTGATACACAAAGCTAACAAGCTAGAATGCATTATAGCTATACAAAGCATGGCATGCATGACCAAAACAACCTAAATCAAAGCTTAAGCATGCTAAAACATGGACAAAAGCTTCTTGAAGTTGAGCCAAAATCATGCTAGAATGATGGTCTAAAGCATGGCACACATTAGGCTAGTTAATGGAATTGCACTATAAGTGCATGGAGCATGCAAGAGGCTATCAAACCAAGGTACAACAGAGCTAAGGCATGTTAAAAAAACACTAAAAACATGCTGAGATAGACTCAAAACAAGCTAGCAAGGCATGCTACTTCATGAGGCATACAAGACTAGTTTGCAAAATTTACACTACAAGTGTATAAGGCATGCATGAGGTGACAAAACCAAATCAAAACAGTGGTATGCCATGCTGAAATAAGGCCTAAAATAGGCTGAGATGTGGCCAACACAAGCTTAACAAACATGCTCAAACATGAGGCATACAAGGCAAGCATACAAGACACAAGGAGATGGGATGACCCTCTCCTATTTGGGACCTCAAAACACTATTTCCACTACTGAAATTCCTCTGAGTTTCAGTAGTGAGAAGGTCAAAACAAGGTGATCCTAATAGCTTAAAAAGATGGCACAAGAACAAGGCCAAACAAGGCCTAAGAGGGGGTAGACCACCCCCAATACAAAAGTGACCTTAAACAAACATTACAAGCATGCAAAATTAGAACTTTTTGTAGTTAGAAGTTAAGCCTAAAAAAACATGCAAGTAGGGCCAAAAGCTTAAGCAAAAAGAAGGGTTTAAGAGGTTAGTTTCTCACCCTTGTAGAACAACTCTAGAGCAATAACTCCAGTAGCTTTTTTTGATCAAAACCAGTCCAGAAACTTCAAAAACAACTTCAAGGGACCTCAGCTCCAAGAGTATGGTGTTTGAGTGTGTGTTTGTGTGCAATAGTGTGATAAAAAGGAACTTTTGAACACAAATATGAAGAGAAGGTGCAAGATAGATACAAAGGTGTATGTATAACTCTCAAGTACAAAAATCTGAACCTGGAGGAGGAGGGGGGAGGTTCTCTCTTATAGAGAACAATCAACAAGCTTGTTGGACAAGCTTTTGGCCTAAAGCCATCCCTCCATACACGTGTATGGAGGATGGCTTCCGTGCCTTCCAGCTGTAACAGCTGGCCTAAAAATATCTCCAAAAAGGTGATGGAAAGCTGCCGACCACTTGAAGTGGTCGGCCGGCCACCATAAGTGGTCTCCTAAGATAAAAAGTGGTCGGCCATGGGGGGAGATGGTCTGCACACAGAAAGAAAGCCAATGGTGTGGTGGCCAACCACGTTTGATGGTCTAAAGACCAAGGAGACCAGTTAGCCGACCAGAAAACTGGCTAGCGGGAAGAAAAGTGGTCTCCAAGGGGAAGAACTGGTCTCCCGCCCTTATACCATTTTCCAAATAAGGAAAACAAGGTTTGTACCAAAAAGTGGTCTACGACCATGAAAAGTGGTCTACAACCACAAAAGGATGGTCTACAAGACCTCTCCCTCCCTCCAGGGAAGAGAAAACAAGGTTCGGTCCACAAACTGAGCCAAAGCACAAAGAGTTCAGAGGCCCGGAGGCAAGGCACTCGGCCAAAAACTCCGGAAACTCGAAACGAGCTCAAACGTGCACTATCACTGAGCGCTCAATTGATGACGTCTGAGTCTTAAGGTCGGTCAAAAATGGGGTGTCTACAGTCACCTAGAGCGTCGAATGGCCTATGTGCTCAGCTCATACTGGACTGTTCATCCACCTTGAAATTTAGGAGTATGATAAGTACACTGCTCTAACTCTGACACAACTGATGGGACCTCATAAAAGATATGTATAACTTCCTACTTCTTCAGACTTCCCTCACACGCCTCATTTATTGTCTTTTCAAAAATCTCTTTCAATGCCCTTTTGTCTCCAAAAAAATCCTCTACTTTGTGCAATGCTCCATTTCCATCTTCCCCACTTCCTTACTTGAAGTTGTTTCTCATTTTTTATTTTAACCCTTCTTCCCTTTGAGTTTTTCTTTTTTGCCTGTGTACGGTTATGGAGAACTACTTGAAAGACCTTTTGTCTGAGTCAAAGGTCGTTTCCTTTCATCATCATTTTGAGATCCCATACAATGTTGAGTTAGAACTCTTGGGATGGGGTCATTAACTCAGAAATGTCTAACGCGAGTACCATTGCTCTGTCGTTGTTGGCAATTACTGAAGGGAGGAGTTCATTTCCCCCTTCATCCATTCTTGTGAACTGTCCCTAGACTATATTAGTCGAAGAGACTATGAGGGCTAAGGTTGTGCCACTCATATTTTACTTCGATACGACCCTACCCACACAACATTCATCACAAGTGACAACGTGCCAATCCCCAGAGGAGAGACTCATCTAGTGGCCATTACCTACAGCGACGCCCTTAGCTTTAGGGATTTGGAAGAAGTTGAGTTAGTCAACAATGAAGACATCGAAGTAGTAGGCACTGAGGATAGGAAGTTAGCAAACAATCCTTCGCTAGAAGAAGTCGGCACATGAGGACGTAGTCTGTCCCTTGAGCCTGAGATTTTTTTTGACTGGGTAGATCTCAAAACACTTACTTGGGAGGATGCTGACTTTATTTTGTAGGACTTAGGGGACCTTCTAGACTCTAGGATTGGAAACATGGGTGCCGAGAAAATGTCTTTGTCGCAGATCGTCAAACAGCGAAATACTGAAAAGATAGCGGGAAAAAATAAGACGGCAGATGCTGAATAGAGCAGGGAACTTGAACCTCTGGCAGAAGTGCTTGCCATTCAAAAAGTTGCTAAAGTTCCCCAGGAACTGATAGCTGAAATAGCCTCTATCGTCGTGACCACTCAAGAGGTTGATTAAAGAGGTTCAAAACACCATGCCGAATCAGATGAACGCACTGAGAAGAGGGCACACACCTCTTAAGCATTAGATATCTTAGCGGCCTTTGTGATTTAGCCTAAGGTAAAGGGTACGAATATACCAATTGGTGCTTCAACTCTTATAGGGCCTAGGGTTGCCCTTAGCATGGCTAAGGCAATCATCCTTCCTATGGATAAGGAAATTCTGCGCGCTGAAGATGATGCGATGGCCATAGCCCTTACAGTTCAGTCAACAATCCCGGTAAGTATTATGCTGAATAAATTTATTTTTAGGGTGCCAACTTGATCACTAACACCTTTTCTATAGGTTACCAAGAGAATCGCTGATATTGGATGTCAACACCATAACGCGATGAACTTCGTTGGCTAGCTCAAAGACCAAGTGGTAGCCGAAGAGAAGAGAGCTCAAATGGAAGCAACTGATCTTGAAGTTGCAACTAAGAAGGCTGTCGCCGAGCAAGCCAAAGCCGAAGCCGAGTGTGCGAGAGCCGAAGAAGTAGAGAAGTTACGCCTTGTTGCTAAGGAAAGAGCAGCTACTTTTGAAGCAGCTTATAAAGCAGTGGATGTCGAGCTGATAAAGGTTAGGGCTGATCTCGTGCAAGTGCAGAAATCAATAATTAATGCTTATAAACAAGGAGATGAGTCAGCCACCAACACTTACGCCGATGAAGCGCTGAAATTCAAGAATAGGGGGTTTAAGCACGGATAGTCTAAGGCCCTTGAAATAGCCAATATCACTCTGGATATGTCGATCCCCTTTGAGAACGAAGGCATAGAAGCGTTATACTCTAACCCCGAGTAGGCTTTATGCTCAATAACTTTGCCTTAGATTTTGAGTAGTTTTTTTTTTTTTTTTGAAACTAGGGTCGTTTTCATGTATAAAATGATCTTGTAACCCAATTCAATTTATTAATGAAAATAGCTTTTTGTGCCAAATTATAGTTTTAATGATTGATACTGAATAGTTATTTTTATGCATGCGTGTGAACCCAAGTTTCTATGAGAATTTTGGCAACACAATCCAGTAATTGAAAGCATGTTCAGGCGAAAAAGTTAAACTATGCATCCATTGTTCATGCATTCGGTGTCAGCATGTATGTAAAAACATAAACCTATTGCCGAGTAAAGAAAGTTGGTGTGCCCTCATTGTCCACTCACTCGAGGCACTAGAAAGATGGATTAATTTGGAACTTGGAGCAACGATTGGCCGAAGCTGAGAAAAAGGCCGAATTAGAGGCTTGAAAAGCTAGAGTAACAAAGGAAAAAGCGGTGAGGCTGTTGGCTTGGTAATGACCCAAAACAAAGGAGTTTAGTGCTAAGTGGATCGTGCTTTTTCCGATCTGAAAATTGCACAATTTTTCTTAAAGGAACCATTAACAAAGCCAAGCTTATAACCAAGGGTTTATAGAAAAGAAAGAGCTTGGCATGAGAACCATCACCGAAAAGCTCTCCAATGACCTCTGTCAATGTAAGAATTGCGACTTCAAGCATCGATGGACTAAGGCCCTCAAATCAGTGGGTATAGACTTTGAATCCCCGCTTTACAAGAACTTTAAAACGCAGTTTGAAGCAGATGATACCGAGAAGACGGATGACAAAAATGAAGGCCCAAATGCTCATTGAGAACTAGCTCTTATTGCGACTCCAATTTGAATCTTGGGTTCAACTGAATAAATTTGGATGTTACTTGTGTTTAAATGTAAATTTATAATGTAATTTCTATTTTTATGTTATGTAATTTGCACTTGTTTTCTTAATGAAATTCAGGGTTACTTGTGTTGCAAATGATGTGTATAATTTATGTGTTACTCCGAATTCAGAGGCTTTTGCTAATGGTGCTCCATACCGAGCATGGAGGTTGCTTCGAATTCGAAGACTTTTATTGATGGCGCTCTATGTCGAGTATAGAGATTGCTCCAAATTCGGAGACTTTAATTGATTTAAAGTGGCGATCAAGGTCACACATTTGCAAGAATGATGAAAAGTATATCCCATGTCATTGATTGCTTGTATAGAATGATCTAGAGTTGTTAATCACAAAAAAAGTAGAAAGTGAGAAAACTTATATTAGTGGTAAAATTTGTGCAAGTGCATAGAGTTCCAAGGTTGGGGTAATTTCTTGCCACTCATATTCGAGAGGCGGTATGCCCTTGCCCTGGTGATGGAATTTATCTGGTAAGGGTCATCCCAGTTCTGGTTAAGCTTGCCGTCAATGGAGTTTTTGCCAGCAGATAGAAATTTCTTTAAGACCAACTCTCTTGGCAGATAATGGTGGATCTACACCCTTTGATTGTAAGACTTAGCCAGCTATTGCTGATAACGGGCGATCTTAACCAGTGCGCTATCTTTGTGTTCTTCAATTAAATCAAGATCGAGTGCAAGCATCGCATCATTTCGTCCAGTATCAAATGCCCGAGTTTAGAGAGATGGTAGGCTGATTTCCAAGAGTGTAATTGCCTCGTTGCCGAAGGACATGGAAAATGGGGTCTCCCTAGTAGATCTTTTCGACGTTGTCCTTTGGACCCATAGCGCACTGGGCAACTCTTCTATCCATTTCTCTTTTACTTTCTCCAAGCGTTTTTTGATACTATCCAAAACCACTTTGTTAGAGCTTCAACTTAGTCATTGCCTTGCGGGTAAGGTAGTGAATAAAAAGTAAGGTCAAATCCTATACATATCACACAATTCATGATAAACCCCGCAACCTAACTAAGTCTCCTTATCTGATATAAGTGCCTTGGGAATGCCAAATCATGTTATAATGTTCTTCTACACAAAATGCTTGGCATCTGTATCCTGTATATTGGCTAACAACACTGCCTCAACCCACTGAGTGAAATAATTAGTAGCAACAATCAAAAACTGTTTATATCATGGTGTTCTCAACAATGGCCTTACAATATCTAATCCCTACTAAGTAAAGGGACAAGGACTAGTTAAAGAAGTCAGCTCTTTGACGGTCAAATGCTTAAGAGGAGAAAACCTTTGGCATTGCTCGCACTTTTTGACAAACTCTTCTATATTAGTTCGCATGGTTGGCCACCAATATCATTGAGTCACTGCCCTAGGAGCCAATGATTTGCCTCCCGAATAGGCACCATAGTTCGCCTCATATATTTCAGCCAGGAAATCTTCCACCTTGTCTGGATGGACACACTCAAGGTAAGGCTCCAAAAGAAATTTCTTGTACAACTTCCCCTTGGGGTCAAGATAATATCTTAGGGCTTTGTTGCGTAGTTTTTGTGTCTCTTTCTTATCTTGTGGGAACTGTTCGGAAGTTAGAAATGCAGCTATAGGATCCATCTAACTCGAACCCCTCTATATGATGAGTACAACTAGCTCCTTCTAGGATCGATCAAAACTTGGCCTCCAAGTTGACAGCTGAGACTAAACATGGCAGGGCATCATCATGAGTGTCCGGGTTATCTGGCTTAGTTCATAGCTATCAAACTTCCCCAATAAGGCACTAGCCTTTAGCATATAAGCCTCCATACGATCATTTCTGGCGACATACTCCCCTTTTAACTGATTAATGACTAGCTTTAAGTCACAGTAGACTTGTAGATGCTTGGCTCCCATTTGGAGTGAATTCCTCAAGTTGGCAAGGAGATATTCGACTTCATTGTTTGAGGCATCAAAGCCAAGCTTGCCTGACTGCTTAATCACTACTCCCTCTGAGGTCATAATAACTACTCATGCCCCACTGCCACATTGGTTTGACGAGCCATCACAATACAATTGCCATATATCCCCTACATACATTCGCTACTCTTGCGGATGAGAGAGCAACCGGCTTGGCGCATTCAACTTTGTATCAGCCGTTGTTAGTCTAGTAAAATCGATGACGACCTGAACCCTTAATGGATGACCTAGGTAAAAACTTAAGGTCATACTACCCGAGTTCCAGTGCCCATTTGGACACTCACCTAGAAGAATCAGATGTCAAGACCGTAATGGTATAGGTTGAAAGCAGTGCATCAATTTTCTGGCTGCCACTACAAGGGCCAGAATAAACTTCTCAAGGGGTAGGTATTGGGTTTCTACTTCGACCAACAATTTGCTTGCATAAAAAATGGGTCTCTATTCTCCGATTTCGTCCCTAAGAAGGACGACACTCACTGCATGATCTGACATTACCAAGTATAGAACAAGCTTATTACGGGGCTCTGGAGTTAATAATAATATGATGGAGCCATGATAAGTCTTAAGCCCCTCCAAAGCTTTTTGGCATTCCGGGGCACACTTAAATAGCTTTCCCTGTCAAAGTGTCTAAAAGAATGCCCTGCATCAATCAGAGGATCGGCTAATGAACATGTTCAGTGTTGCTGTCATTCCCATTAACTTCTGGACTTTTTTAACAGTCTTGGGAGAGCTGAACTCCATTATGGTCGTGATTTGTTTTGGATTGGCCTCAATCCCGTGGTGGTTCACTATATAGCCAATGAATTTGCCTAAGCTAATGCCGAATGCACATTTTGAGGAGTTGAGTTTTATCTTGTATCTTCGCAAAATGGAAAAAAGTAGTGGCAATGTCAAATAGATGAGCACTTTTCTTCTTTGACTTCACCACCATATTGTCGATATACACTTCCATGGTCTTAGCAAGTTGATATTTGAACATGATACTAACTAGCCTCTGATAAGTGGCCTTGGCATTTTTTAGTCCAAAGGGCATGACCTTATAGCAATAGTTTTCCCTTAGAGTAAGAAACGCCATTTTCTCCTGGTTGGTTGGGTTTATAGCAATCTCATGGTAGCCCCGATAAGCATCCAAGAAACTTATCCTCTGGTTAACTGTAGTGGCGTCCACCAATTGATCAATCCGAGGAGGTAGAAAATAGTCTTCCAATTATGATTTATTTAGATTTGTGAAATCAACACAAACCCTCCATGTTCCCATCTTTTTCTTCACCACCATGGTGTTGGACAGCCATGTGGGATAAGCTACTTCCCGTATTGCCCCAGACTTGAGTAATTTATCAACTTCTTCAACAACCTCTTTGACGTGCTCGACAACTGCTGTGACGCCCCAAAAATCGAGAACATCAGAGAATATAATAACAAATAAATACAGGGTTTATCTAAGGTTACAAGGGTAGGAAATGTCACTGATGAGTCCTTTGGCTAATAACCAAGTAAGATCCCAAGAATGTCGAAGGAGTCAATATAGCTTCCATTCTAAGTCCAATCACCTTAGATAGCAAAGCTACCTTTTTGACAATCTTCACAAGGTATTAACACAAGGCCTACATGTGTTGACAAAATATATAGGTGGGTTACAAATGATATATATAATAATTACAATCATATTTTAAATACAACAAGTGATTAATCACTTACAATTTCAAAACATGTTTACAAAGCTAGTTTCTAACTCTTATAGGGTAGCCATACGTGTTCAAATAATTCAGCTTTGCCTTTGACCGATCTAATAGTCTTCAATACTTGGCATGAAATGCTATAAGCTTTGAATGCCCAATAAATGCACACACACCCCGTTCCTTTTTCTCAATCCAATACACAATCACAATTATAACAAGCAAGTAATGAAGCATGAAAATCATTAAATAATAAGGGATTACAACGTTAGATGTTAGCTATCTAGAAATCCCCCAAAGAAATTTCATCCTCCCAACCACAAGAATCGGACATCGGACTATTCGGAACTCCCTTTTTGCTATTTTGTAGACCTTACCACGGATACCTGCAACGGTTACATACCACATAGCGCTATTGGTGGACCTCAAAAGGGATAGGGAAAAGAAAAATGTTTTATCATCCTGAATCCAACTTTATTCCTCCAAAAAAGTTGTATCCTCCTGAATGTCCCATAAAGACCCAACCTTATCTCACCAAATCAAATCATCACAAGAGTTCGAATACATCCGTTCCATTCTAGGGTTTACGCGATAACCGCTTGTGTAAGACTTAACCTTTAATTAGAGAGCACATCCCATCAATCCATACATAACACATTATCTTATCTTCATTATTCAATTGATCGAAAACCCAATACCACCCCATTTAAGGTTACCATTGAGTTAGATGTCTTAAATCAAAGTTAGAACAACTTAACAAGATAGTAATATCCGCAAGCATCATTAAATGAAGAAGATAAAGAACATCACCATAACACATGAAATATCATACCAAGACATGATCATATACTAATACGCATACTCATGAAGACAAGAGCATAAAACACCAAACCAAACTAAATTTTCAGATTCAGTACCATCTAAAGATTAAAATCAAAAGGACCATTTCAGATTTTTCCCAGGTCGGGCCGCCCTGTGGTTCGTAGATAATTTTATCTAGTTTTCATAACATGTTTCGAAAATGGGATAATTTTTCTAGATTTTTAGTTATTTATGAAACACTCCACCGCTGAAAGCTAACTCTTTAAGGAAGTTTTTGACATAAAATTGAGGTCCAGCAGATTTGTCCACATTTGTCTAGAATTTTCTAAAGTTGGTCGTAAAATAGGTTTTTCATGCACAATACTCAAAATATGAAGATAGGTGAGAAAAGAGGCCAACTAAGGGAAATTTTTCACTTCTTTTGTGATGAAAACATAATAAATAATGTATCAATAACTCATATTTTTAGAGTGATGGTATGCCTTTGGAAATAATGTGAGATATGGGAAGAAAAAGGTAGTTTTGTATCTATTAAGAGGAAATATGAATAGAAGAAGGATCAAGGTCCAATTCATCAACTTTGAACACATGAACACCATTACAACACATCTGAAAATATGATTTATATCTATAATAGCATGTATTTGAAAAAGGAAATAGAAAGAGAGATGGTGATGTGGCTTACTTGTTTGCTTGATTGCTATGGCTTGGACAAAGTCTTCTCTCTGTTTCTTTCTCTCCCTTCAAGCTTACTCTTTGCTCCCTCTCTCTCTACATTAGCCATGTGTAGTGTGGGTGTGTGTTTGAGTATGCAAATGCTAAGGGAGTGTTGATGTATTTATAGGAAATTTTGTGTGAAAAGTCCAGAATCCCCTTGGTTCCAAAGGAATTTAATAGTCTTTGGATTTAGGTTGAATGTAATGGAATGAGGGGTGATTAGGGTCCTAATTGTGTACTTAAACAAGTTCTAGTTAGGGTTATCTTTAATTAGAACTAAGCTAGTAATAAGTACAAGACAAGTTCCCTAGATTTTGGGGTCCTAGTCAAAAGTCTTCCCTAAATTCATGAAATTTGTTTCAAAAAGGACACTACAATGTTTATTTATAGGGTGGCCGGCCATGTGATATAGATTTGAGGGACTTTTTCTTGTTTATTTGTATACAAACTCTTATATATATATATATATGTTGTAGATATTTTGAAAAAAGATTATAATATTAGAGGTGTACTTTTATATGTATAAAGAATGATTTGGGCTCAAAATGTAATCAAAATAAAATGTGGGGGCTTGGAATTAATTAGAATATTTATTTCAAGTGTAGTATTAATTAAAATAATGTTATGAAAAATAATTTGGTTCGGATGATCTCGCTTTGAATTAAAAGACACATAACTGAATGAAAATGGTAAAAATAAAAAATTAGGATTTTAAGCTACAAATATAAAATTTGAGAGTTAAACAATTAATACTAGAGTGTTAGAAATGATTTCTAAGTTACTGGGATCGATTAGGGTTTGTATGGGTTCATCTGTGATACGTTTTCAGTTCTAGGGTTAATTTTGCGAATAAACGGGGATCTTGAGGCTTTTATTATAATAATTCAAAAGTAAGGGTCTTACTAGGATTTACGAAATTTAGGGGTCTCACAACCTATCCCCCTTAAACAAATTTTGTCCACAAAATTTAAGTCGTTCCTCCAAGTTGAAAAAAAAAGTGTGGATAATTTGTCCTCATTGTATCCTCGCGCTTCTAGGTAGGTTCATACTTTAATCATTTGGATAATCTTTTCCACTTAAGTTCTTCTCCTTTCTGTCCAGAGCCACCAATGGCCTCGTTCTAATAATGGTGTCTTCATTAAGTCGTATTTCCTTTCTAATTAATAAAGTAAAAGGGGTACATACATCTCTTGTGATTTGTGACGTTTTTGAACTACTAGCCATCTAGGTTACGATGTTGTTGCTTTGATGTGAAGGTCGTTCTATCAATTCCTGAGGCGATGATAGTCCTAGCCAACAAAATGCCCTCGTGTTTGTTAAGAATTTATCTTTTTGATCCTTTGGTACCGATGTCATTGCGTTTGTCGATGGAAACTAATCTATCCCTTATTAATTAATAAAGCATTCCATTGGATGGGTGAGTCATCTCTTTCTTTTGGTAACTATCGATAATTGCTAAGGTACAAGTAATGAATCTATTCCTAAGATGAGGTCAGAGTCGGATATCTTCATGCCTCGAAAATTGCACAAATAATTCCTATGACCTAACACATATTGCAGATATGAAGGAATGCGACAAACAAAATGTGTACCCAAAAGTTCTAAGACTGGATTAAATAAAGGAAATTTACACCATCTACGTTCAGGTTACAAAAGTCATTCCAAAAGAGTTCTAACTGCTTAGTTACATTCCTCTAGGTTAACTAAGGCTTGTACTGCAGTTCCTCAGGTCCATATGTGTTGTATTTCTCACTTTCAGGGTACTGCTTGGTGAGGTCTTTGTCTTCTTCTCCTTGTAGTGCAAATATTCTGTCGGTTGGCCTTTGATTATTATTGAGCACAAACCTCTTGTTGCCTCATTCCCTCTGGTATTGTTGACTGGCTGGTGTTGGCTTGTTCTTCCATGGCTTCTGCTTGTCAATCCCTCGTTTGTTTTCGTACCTTCTCCTTGATTTCCTAACTAGACGAGTTGGGGACACTCATTCTTCTTGTGCGCTAGTTGTTGGCAATAGTAACACTGGATCAGCCAAGTTGATCTTGCCTGAAAGTTTTCCTTCAGGTAGTACTGTTTCAGTTGTTATTGTAATTGCGGTGCCCTAGAGTATGACTTTTGTACTGCATGCCTTCGACTGTTCCTTTCTGGTCCCACATGGGATTGACTTTCTTTCTTCAGGCTCCAAATCCATCTAGTATCTATAACCTCCCGTTCTGTATCTAGTGCTATATCAATTACATCCGCAAAAGTGGGAAGTCGCAAGGGCAAAACCCTTTCTCTGATTATAGTTCTAGACCCCACTCAAATTTTCATGCTTCCTCTTTATCATCGACTACGTATTGAGTTGCATAACAAGCCAACTTCTCAAACTTCGCCACGTATTGGGTCACTGCCATCATGCCTTGCTCAAGCAATTGAAACTCACAAATTCTCTCCTGTCGAACAGTGTGTGGGAAGTACTTCCTCAGAAACAATTCTTTAACTTACACCCAAGTTATAGTAGTGATGTCCTTAGATTCCTTGATTAAGGTCCACCAATGGTCCGCCTCACCTTCCAACTGGTAAACGGCTAGAGCGATCTTGTCTGTATGCTCGACTATTCCCATTGTATCCAGCATCTTCTTAATTTGCGGAATCCAATTTTCAGTGATCTTAGGATCGGGCTCACGAAACTCGGAGCATAGATGTGTTCTCTCATTCTGACATGTGCTCTTCAGCCTTCCTAATTCTTACAAAATTTGATTTTTGATATTCCTAGGTAAGTTAGCCGTGGGTGCAGGGATGTGATTATTGACACCGGGTGCCCCGTTCCAATTAATATTGACGTAATCGTTGTGATTGGTGTTGTCGCTGTTAACAGTGTCATTGTTTCCTCATGTATGGTTCATCATCTGCCAACGTACAGTTAGGTGCAGGTTAGGGTTTTTGCTAACACGGTTAGTCAAGGGAATTACTAAGGTGAAATACTTGTAATTCAATTAACTCCTAACATGATTCTTAACGTAGTCCTACTCAACTATTGATTTCGTCACCATTCTCAATCGTTTTGGAACAAACTACATGTCTTGATTCATTGATCAAGGTTCTCCTTCTTCATTGTGAAAGTCTAGTTCTGTTGGTCTTACTTGAAATGCTTTCTTCAACTCCCTGATTCCGATGCTGGAATTGTTAGTGCACCACTATACATCTTCACGAGCCGACGTTGCCGTGCCCAAAATCCTAAGAAACATCCTAAGGTTGGTCAAGAAAATTTTGATTTTTAATGTCTTTTGCTTGATAGAGTAAATAGTGTTATAATGATATAACATAGTCGAGGCAGGGTAGTCCTTAACTGTAGGTCGAAACGCGTGGGTAAGGGTTGAACCTAGGCTCTGATACTAAGTTGTGAAGCCCCAAAAATCGAGAATATCAGAGAATATAATAACAAATAAATACAGGGTTTATCTAAGGTTACAAAAGTAGGAAACATCACTAATGAGTCCTTTGGCTAATAACCAAGCAAGATCCCAAGAAGGTCGTAAGAGTCAATATAGCCTCCCTTCTAAGTCCAACCACCTTAAATAACAAATCTACCTTTTTGTCAGATCATGACAGGGTATTAACACAAGGCTTACATGAGTTGACGGAGTATAAGGGTAGGTTACAAATCTACCACGGATGCCTACAACGGTTACATACCGTGCAACACCATTAGTGGACCTCAAAAGGGATGGCGAAAAGAAAAAGGTTTTATCATCTCAAATCCAACCTTATCTTTCCAAAAAAGTTTTGTTCTCCTGAATGTCCTATCTGCACCCAACTTTATCTCACCAAATTAACTCATTTCAAGAGTTTGAATACATCCATTCCATTCTAGGGTTTGTGCGATAACCGCTTGCGCAAGACTTAATGTTTAATTACAGAGCACATCCTGTCAATCCATACATAACACATTATCTTCTCTTCATTATTCAAGTGATCGAAAACCCAATACCACCCCAATTAAGGTTACCGTTGAGTTAGATGTCTTAAATGAAAGTTAGAACAACTTAACAAGATAGTAATATCCACATAAGCATGAGCATCATCAAATGAAAAAGGTAAGGAACATTACCATAACACATGAAATATCATACCAAGACATGATCACATACTAATAAGCATACTCATGAAGACAAGAGCATAAAACACCAAGTCAAAACTAAATTTCCAAATTTAATACCATCTAAAGATTAAAATCAAAAGGACCATTTCAAATTTGTTCCGAGTTCGTAGAGAATTTTATTTAGTTTTCATAACATGTTTCAGAAATAGGATAGCTTTTCTAGATTTTTACTTATTTAAGAAACACTTCAGCGCCGTCCAGATTCATTAACCGTTATGAAATCAAATTTTCTTACAAACCGCTCACTCTTTTTCAATGATACCAATTTTCCTTGAAAGCTAACTCTTTATGGAAGTTTTGAAATAAAAGTGAGATCCAGAAGATGTTTATACATTTTTCTAGAATTTTTAAAAGTTAGATGTAAAACAGGTTTTTCATGCACAATACTCCAAAATAAGAAGATTGGTGAGAAAAGAGGCCAACTAAGGGAAATTTTTAACTTCTTTTGTGATGAAAACATATTAAATAATGTATCAATATCTCAGATTTTCCGAGTGATGGTATGCCTTTGGAAATAATGTGAGATATGGGAAGAAAAATGTAGTTTTGCGTCTATTAGAAGAAGAATCAAGGCCCAATTCATCAAATTTGAACACATGAAAACCATTACAACACATCTGAAAATGGTGATGTGGCTTACTTGTTTGCTTGATTGCTATGGCTTGGACAAAGTCTTCTCTCTGTTTCTTTCTCTCCCTTCAAGCTTACTCTTTGCTCCCTCTCTCTCTCTACCTTAGCCATGTGTAGTGTGGGTGTGTGTGTTTGAGTATGCAAATGCTAAGGGAGTGTTGATGTATTTATAGGAAATTTTGTGTGAAAAGTCCAGAATCCCCTTGGTTCCAAAGGAATTTAATAGTCTTTGGATTTAGGTTGAATGTAATGGAATGAGGGGTGATTAGGGTCCTAATTGTGTACTTAAACAAGTTCTAGTTAGGGTTATCTTTAATTAGAACTAAGCTAGTAATAAGTACAAGACAAGTTCCCTAGATTTTGGGGTCCTAGTCAAAAGTCTTCCCTAAATTCATGAAATTTGTTTCAAAAAGGACACTACAATGTTTATTTATAGGGTGGCCGGCCATGTGATATAGATTTGAGGGACTTTTTCTTGTTTATTTGTATACAAACTCTTATATATATATATATGTTGTAGATATTTTGAAAAAAGATTATAATATTAGAGGTGTACTTTTATATGTATAAAGAATGATTTGGGCTCAAAATGTAATCAAAATAAAATGTGTGGGCTTGGAATTAATTAGAATATCTATTTCAAGTGTAGTATTAATTAAAATAATGTTAGGAAAAATAATTTGGTTTGAATGATCTCGCTTTGAATTAAAAGATACATAACCGAATGAAAATGATAAAAATAAAAAATTAGGATTTTATGCTACTAATCTCAAATTTGAGAGTTAAATAATTAATACTAGAGTGTTAGAAATGATTTCTAAGTTACTGGGATCGATTAGGGTTTGTACGGGTTTATCCGTGATACGTTTTCAGTTCTAGGGTTAATTTTACGAATAAACGGGGATCTAAGGGCTTTTATTATAATAATTCAAAATTAAGGGTCTTACTAGGATTTACAAAATTTAGGGGTCTCATAGCTGCACACCTACTTCTCTGTATGATAGGCTTGGTGATGGGATCCACATTTAATCGATGTACAACCACTTCTGGATTAACTCCGGGCATCTTGTGTGGGGTCTGACCAAAAACATTGATGCTGCCGAGAAGGAAGGTGACCTACTCTTGTCATTCGATAGCACTAAGACCCACCCCAACGAGGAAAAACTTCTCCGGTTCATCGACAATTATGACCAGATCTAGCTCCTCAATCACTTTATCAATTGGTATTTTTTCCCACATCTTCAAGAACCTCCTAATCTGTAATCTCAATTGAATTGACCTTATGCTCCTTTGTCTTCTTAGCAAGAGCCGTAAGGTAACACTCTTTTATCGATCTTTGTGATCCTCGAATTTTCTCAATGCTGTACTCGGTAGGAAATCGTATGAGTTGATGGTATGTGCTTGGGACAACCTTCGTTGCATAGAGCCACGCCCGGCCCATAATTATGTTATAAGAGAATGGGAGCTTGATAACTAGGAATTCCACGTCTAGTGTCTTGGTGCCGACTTGGACTGGCAAAACAATTTTGCCGAATGCGTATTCTGGATTGGCATTAAAGCTAAATAGTGGATAATCGATTGGCTTGAGATCTTCATCCTTGAAGCTGAGTTTTAGGAAAGTTTTGTAGTACATGATTGCCAAAGTGCTCCCCTAATCAATGAGGATTCAGTCGATGAAAAACATGTTTACCCGCAACTCGACAACCATGGCATCATGTTAGGGCAAAGAAAGCCCAATCATATCATTATCAGAAAAGCCAATCTCATTAATCAGCATCCTTTGCCGTCTCTTTGGTTGTAGCTTTGATTTCGGAATCAACTATACGGAATCCTCAGCTAAATGAGCCTAGACCGAATTTACCTTATTCAGTAGGGGAATGCTATAAACCACATGGATTTCGTCAAGTGGAGGAGAATCCAGCTGAATGGTTAAAGCATTCATCAGCGTAGCCTTCTTCGAGAGGTAATCGACCAAGTGACCATCCTTTAGAAAATCCTCCAAATGGTCCTTCAGAGTGTAGCATTTGTCTTTCAAATGGTCGTGATCCTGATGGTAATCGCACCTCTGATCAGGGGGTCCAGACATTTTGGTCAGCCACTTGAAATATATGCAATGTTTGATCTTCGGGAGGATCTGACTAATTTGTCAAACCGCCTTTGACAACTCGAGTCAACTTAATACTACTATTTTCTTTGACGTGAACCTCGACTACTATCCATTTTGGACCTCCCACATGGCTCCAGACTTCTTCTTGGCAATGTGATTCCTCTAACTGGGGAAACAACTATTATTGTTGACCCATCACTAGTGCAACCGATTTTGGGGCTTGAAGTCCTACATTTAATTGAAGCATGTCATCTTCGACCTTACAATACTCCTCCACCTTCCTCATTAGAACCCAAACTGATTTTGGTAGTTTTCGAGTCAAGGAGCTCTGAAGTGAGCTATCTGGGTGGAGTCCCATTTAAAAGCAAGTCAGTAATAGAATCATTGTAATCATCATCAACAAGATTGAAACATTTCCAATATCGTACCGAGTACACCCGGAGAGTCTCGTTTGGTACAATCTTCATTGCCCACAAAGAATCCGTTTGCATAGGCTATGTTTCATTGGTGATGAACCTGGCCCAGAAAGATCTCTGGAGTTAATGAAAGCTCTTGATGGATGCCAGCTCAAGCTTATAATGCTATCTAACAGCTAAGGGTCCTAAACTGCTAGGGAATATTTGACGCATAAGCGCTTCATTATCTGCATATAACGTCATGGCTTGTTTGTAATGACGTACATTGTCAGTAGAATTTGAATTTCCATCATAGAGTGTAAATAACGAAGCCTTAAACTTCTTAGGCAAGGCAGCCTTAGCTCTCCATTGAACAAATGGATTGTGCCTATCCTTTTGCTCAGAATCTTCATCCTTTCGTTTATGTGCCCGACACCATGCCCGCAGGGAGTTTTCTTCATCGGATGAGCTCAATTATATCTCGGTTACATTTTCTGGGCTTGCCTTGAGATGAATTAGTAAAGCTATTGCTAGCTTCACGTCTCCGATGATGATGTTGACTAGTTCCCTTTATTGGAGAACAATCGTGTTCTTTGAGCGAAGCTTTATGAGATTTTGCTAGCTCTTGGTGTAGGTGCTCGTTCTCTGCTGCCATAGCTTCAAAATGCTACGTTTGGCTTGGTCCAACAGCATATGTATTGCATCTTCGATAGACATTGGCAGTACAGATGAATTTGGCGAATCAAAGTTTAAGACTCGTCGGACGAGAGTTTTCTCCGGGTTTAAGGAAACTCTAGGTGCTATAGGTTGAACTTCAGTGATTGGAGGATCATTAGTTAGGTCTACCATGGATGAGTTTGAATATTCCCATAAACAGCGTCAATTGTGAGGTGTGGTTCTACAATATTCCTTCGTTCCAAACAAACTTTTGTTTGATCCTCGCTCTGGTACTTGAAAGAAGAAACACTCCGGTTGGGGGTGCTGGAATTAGCACTCCAAAGGTTAAGTCAGATTCTGGATGAAAAGAGATAGGTTAGATATTTGGGAAATGAAGTAAGTTTGGGTGAACACGCATACCTCTCTTCTTGTATTTACCTTTTTTATATAGAGGTTTGGTGTAGATCTTTCCTACGTAATTTGATCTTTTCTTCATAATCATTAAAATGTTAAGACCCATATTCCTATTACATCTCTGGAAAAGGGATAGATTGGGCCCACCCTGAATGGGATTGGGATAGTCTGTCGAATTGCATCTAGTACTCGGCATGACTGTTCGATTGTCGAATTAAGTACTCACCGTGTCACCTAGTCAGCGTAGGGATTTACTCGGCATCGATCCTATGTAATCTGGTGGGCCTAGTTGGCAATTGGAATGGTTGGGTTTGGGCCCATTAGTAATTGGCCTAGAGGTGCTATGTTTGCCGAATGTACTTCATTTTATACTCGGCTCACACAAGACTAAATGTTATTCATGGTGATTTTATGATCCTTATACTCTTAGTATAATACTCATAAATAACGATTAGAGAACGAGACATACGACTCTTTTCAAAGATAGTGTTATAGAATGGACACACAAGTGCACTTCGTAATATTTATAAATATGTTTGGTACAAATTAGTTTCTTATTTTGTAAACATTGGCCTGATGATTCCTTTTTGTTATACATAAGTAGAAGCTCTGATTTATATTTTTGGTACCCTATCTAAACAATTATTTTCTCTTGGATTTGTTTATTTGATTTATTCTATAATCAATTTTGGATAATCATAATTACTAATTGATCACGCCGCTTAATCCTTAGATACTAGGAAGCGTATCGTGACTAGGGTTGCAAATGAGTTGAACCAAACTTTAGTATGTTTGGAGGTTGAATTTAATCAATGAGGTAGAGAGGTTGAGTAGGTTGGTTGGGACATTGGGCCGAAGACAAGTTGACCCTACCTGGAGGCCCATGAAGCCGCGTATACGAATTGGCCACATAAAAAGCTGAATATGAGCCAACACACTTAGCTGGAGGGCCGACTAGAAAATTATATGTAAGGTCAAGAATAGGCCCGACCCTGGCCCAAGCGTAATATAAAAAGGAAAGAACATCAGCTAAAAAAGAAAGAATGATAACTTGTAAAAAAAGAAAGCTTTGAGAGAATACAGACTAGTCTGTCGGAGTACTAATTCTGGTACCCCCGACCGGAGTGTCCATTCCTTTTTTAGGTAGCAACCAGAGGATCAAGGGCGCCTACCTTGATCAAAGAGTATTTCCAAATCACATCACCACAGTATGTTCAGGGTTGTTTATTAAGATTTTAACGAACTCGAACTCGAGCTCGAGCTCGTGCTCAATAAAAATTTAACAAACCAAGTTCGAGCTGAGTTGGCTTAGGGCTTGACTCGAGCTCGAGCTCGAGCTCGAGCTTGTTCACAAGCTTGAATGAGCCGAAAAATTTATAAATTCATATTTGCATATGAACTAAAGTTACAATTAAAAAAAACTTTGATTATACTATTATATATACAATATATATATAAACATGCTAAAAAAAAAGTCAATATTTTATCAAAATAATAATCTACTACTACTATTATATAAATATATTATTTATAGTTAACTATTATTTACATTTATATTTTTTAAACATGTTTATCTTATTTTTTATACATATTTTTACATTATTTAATATATAAATAATAAATATTAAACGAGTTAGCTAGCGAGCCGAATTTTAGAATATCTTGCTTGTTTATGTTAGTCAAAATCTTCACTGTATTTAAAAGATTTAATTCTATTGTGTACAAAACAACAATTAGAATTTAAAGAAATAAAGAAAATAAGAGAATTTGTTTGATTACACAAATCAAACTCGAAATAATAAATAAATAAATAAATAACAGATTTTATTTTGTTACAAAAATAAACTTAAAATCTGATTGAATAAACAAATAAAAACAAAATAAAATTAAACAACTTACTTGATTAATTTCTTTGAATAACTTTTCTGATCAAGTCTAGTGTTTAACACTGTGTCCTTAAGACAAATTCGTCCTCTCCACGGTGCTTTGAGAATTTGGACGTCTATCTCCCAGGATAAAATGATCTTATCAACGAATAAAAGCAGCACTACAATTTAATCGTTCGTCGAACACACTAAGTGTTTACACTCTTTCTTTCAGAAATAAAATGCAGCAAAATGCAGAGATTTAAAACAGAGGATGGAGTACTAAAAAATTGGAGTATTAATCCAAATGGGGGGCTTAGTCTATTTATAGATGTAAAGGTGGCTCTTGGTTTTGAATTGAACAGGTACTGTACCTGTTCAATTTGAATTAAACAGATACAAACTGTTTAGGCACTGTTTGGTTTGAAATTCAAACAGATTTAAAGCTGTTGGGTTCAAAACCGGGAAGGGCCCTGTTTGGATGAACAGTAAATCCAAATCAGTTTAATTCTGTTTGAAAACGGGAAGAGCCCTGTTTGGATGAACAGTAAATCCAAACCAGTTTAATTTGAATTTTGGATTTTATTTTACCAAAAATAAAATTAAATTCAAATGTTTTTTCGCCCAAAAAGATTAGTATTGGGCCGAACAAGCCCAACCCAACCACACGCACCCAAGCCCAGCCTGGACGGACGGCGGTGCGCGTGGTGGTTTTTGGGTCCCATGGGTCTAGCCCATAACCTCTCCCTCTAAAACACTTGGGTACCCCTTGGGGCACACCCCAAATACCAAACCCATGCATTATAAACCCTTTCAAAACCTCCCACCAAATCAATGTGGGACAAGCCTAATTCAAACCTTTAAGGAATTTTCACCAAAACTCCATTTCCATGGAGCATACTTTGGCTTCAATTTCCCATTCACTCAGTAATGGTTTTGAGCAACCAAAAATGCCACGTGAATCACAACGCGGCATAGAACGCGATATCACTTTGACCCGTGTAAATCGATACACGGGACCCACCTAAAAATTAGACCAAACTTAAGAAAAAATTCTGGTTTTACCCAGAATTTTATAACCATTTCCAACAGTTTATTAAAAATTTAACGAGTTCGAATTCAAACGCAAAAAATAAATAAATTAATTAACGAATCAAATTCGAACAAACTCTTACCAAGTCGAGTTTGAGTATGTTTACAAATAATTCATTTGCAGCCCTAATCGTGACACACGATGCCCAACTGTGATCCTGAATTGACGATTACAAGCTCACTGGGGCTGACCCACCCAATCGAATGAGACCTAGCTTGTTTATATGCTTGACGATGGGGTCAGTCCAGCTCAGTCACTTTTGTTCCTTCAATTTGAATTGCTTCACTTCCAAATTTTATGGATTAGTTTGAATTGGCTGGCTTTGATGATTTGATCATTTTTTTGCAAAATTTTGCTAAAAGATTTTTATTGATAGGTCCAAGTTATCATGTAGTCGTGTAACAAAGAGACATGAGGTTTTTTTTTTTTTTTGAACATTGTAAAAACTAAGGAAAAATAATTGTATATCCCCGTTAAGAACACTCCATACATACTGTAAGTCAGAGAAATTAAATAATTTCTCTAAAGGTTAATTTTATTTCATCTGCTAAATTATTGCCAATTTTCTCTTTCATCCTTAAATTATTAAATTAATTATCTTTAAAATTTTTAGCTAATGTTCTCCAATTGAAGACAGTTAGGTAGGTTCTAAATGAATCTTGACCATTGCAAGAAGGGAGCCAAGTAAGAAAGGGAAGGAGAGAATCCTATGCATTCCAAAATTTTAGTTGGGCACTCCAATACATTGTACACTCTATAATGAAATTTCAAATTTCAAATAATATCCATTTTACTCTCAAAACTCATAAACACATTTTTAGGACACCCCACATGGCAAATAGCTTACAATTCATCCCTGAAAAAAAATAAAAATAAATAAATAAAATAAAACTCCCCATTGTCGTTCAAACCTCAAAGCAAGGTTTCAAGAGTACAACGGCAGCACCATTGGTCATCATCATCGCATTGCCAGCCATAACTGTTGTTAAAAAAATTAAAATGTACAGAAAGAACTTAACATAAACATGTTTGGATATGAAATATTGAATAATGTCAAATAATTCAAAAACACATTACCGAATAAGTGAAATTTGTTTCGAAATTGGATTTTCAAACAAAATTCATAAAATCGGCGCCCAGAAACAAAGAAACTGAACAAAAAAACGTAGCTTCTTTATCAAAAACAATTTCGAAACATTTTCTTCATTATTCATTGTTGACTCTAAAATAGAATGTGGAAATAATGGATGAGGAAGTAATGTTAAGTATGAAGAGATAAGGGAAGATTGATATTGGTTATAGAGATGTGGTGTCCAAAGATATAATAATTTGCACTTTTTACAATTTGAACTGCTTTTTGATCATTTTGAATAGGCACATAATAGTAAAAAAATTTATTAATTCTTTGTATTATTTTGGTTCCTATACTTTCAATTGGCTCGATTTTGACCCTTAATTTTAAATTTTGTTTCAAATTAGTCTAATTAATAATATCGTTAGTGTTTTTAAAGAAAAATTATTACTAAATTGGTTGAGGTTAACTAACTGAGTTGAGTAAGTTTATAATTTATTCTTAAAAATATCACACGTGACACTTATGTGCATATTTTTCAAAAAAAAAAATAAAAATGTTTAGAGTTGTAATCAATTGGATCAAATTGAAACAAAATTATAAATTCAGGGTAAAAATCAAGCTAATTGAAAGTACGAAGACTAAAATGACACAATAAATAAAGTACTTGAACTACCGTTGTAATTTGCCCTTATCTATATTAGTATTTGTTAAAGCCTAATTCGATGGGTACAAATGTAATTTCAAATTTTAAACAACTTAAACCATAAAAATATATTTTTTATTTTTTAATTTTATTCACTAACTTGAAATGATAGTTTGAGAAGAAGATAGGCGTTTGATTATAGAGTGTAAATTGTCTAATATAGTATTTGATTGTGTACTTAAACAGGTAACACTACAACAAATTTCATTTTCGGCGATTAAAATTTTAGTTGCCAAAAGCTTTATTTTAGTCGCCAATTACTTTTGGCGACTAATATATTTGGTCGCCAATTTGGTCGTCAATCGTTCGTCAGGGAAGACAATCAGCGACTAAAATTTTTTGAGTAGCCAAAAGTGACCTATCGGCGACTAAAATTTTAGCCGCCATATATTTTTTAAAAATAATTAAATATATATATATTATACTTTTAGCGACTAAATTATTTAGTAGCCAATTGAGTATGTATGTTTGGCAACTAACTATTTAGTAGCCAAAAGTTTCACTTTTTGAGAATTGGCGACCAAAAATTTAGTAGCCAAAAGTTTCCTTTTTACAATTGGCAACTAAAAGCCAAAAGTTTCCCTTTTGACAATTGGCGACAAAAATTTTAGTAGCCAAAAGCCAATCTATGATATTTGTTTAGTCGCCAAAAGGTCTCATTTAGTTTTTATAATTTGTTCTGCAATATTTTTTGCGCCACCTGCAACCTATGCATATACAAAATTATTCATCCATTCATTCATTTATTCAATTCTCAATCATTCAATAAAAATATTTCTCCACAACCTGTAACATTCAATTTCCAACCATATATAAAACTTAACTATTAACCGTACATATCAAAGAAAACAAGAATCCATAAACATAGTATAATCCAACAAATACATATATTATCCAAACCAACAATTAAAATCCAAATTAAATAAAATCTTAACAAAACATATCAGGGTCTCCATTTCCTTATCATGAGCTCTTGATGCCGCTTTGGATATGGTAGAAGAGGGTCTCTATCTCATTTTAGTGCTAAATTCTTGCATGTATGCCACTGCATCAGGGATCAATCCAGTCATTCGTCTTCTTCGACTTGTGAGACTTCTCAATCGAGCCTTGACCAGGTTGCACAACATAATTTATTTCCTTCACAATTAGCTACGGAGAACAAATAAGATAATATATATATATATATATATATGTCAATTGTGAACATAATTGATGCAGCTGACTGGCTCATATAACATCAACAAAAAGGAGATATATAATCTAAATGAGTGAACACAATTGCTAGATTAGAAACAACATTTCAAACCTCCTAATATGTTTTGAGATTTTCGTTCTCATCTTTTATATGATCCTAAATGACCTGAAACACAAATACAATCATTTGGTTTCAGATGTTTGATAGATATTTCTGCCATCTCATTCCACATCTTCAGTAAAATCCTGTTCACAAATTATAGGATGTAAGCATGCCTAGTTACATATATACCTTGACATGTCATAAAATTATAAACATGGACTTGTATAGCAAAAAAACCCTGAGAAGAAGACAGTTTTCCAAGTGAAAGAACAAAAAATTGAAAGGGGGAAAAAAAAAAGACTATGTTTTCTTAAGGACATGAATATGACGAAAAATTATGGCAGGTACTAAGATGAGGTAGAAAATGTATATATACACATTGCAACGCATGCCAAATGATAAACAAAAGAATGAAACAGGTCAATGGCAGGAACCATAAGTTTTCAGACATGAGTTGTATAGTGATAGTGAGCCTTCTATTAAATTGCTCAAATTTTGAAATGGTAAGAGAATGATCTTTGAAGTCGCCAATAAAATGGAGAGAATTAATCAGTTCATCCCTTTATATGAAACAATTTGACCACGTAAAATAGACTAGAGAAGCATTGCCATAATTATTACAACAACACCAACAAAATTTAAATCTTCACATTCCATCTTATGTTATGATTTAAAAACAAATTAAGTGGCCTGGTAAAAGATGCAAGTTTGAATCTGACAACTAAAATCTCAACCCTCGCTGCGTTATCACTTTGTAGTTTTATTGTAAATAGTGTTAAGCTAAAACATTTAGGATTCATCTAATTGCAATGACACAGAAAATTGGTTATTATACAAAGCACACAACTCAGAAAGATTTGAAGCTTTCTACATTCTTTTTTTGTTTTTGTTTTTGAGGAGGGTCAGAAATGCCCATATTGTTAACTTCCGAAAATAACTACCACCCATTATCAAATTCAACCCAACTTCTTCATTTATCAAATTATTGAAAAATTTAGAAATAAAATTGCAAACTTCAGATTACAAACTAAAGCATTCAAACTTTAGATTACAAACTAGAATTGCACACTATAGATTACAGCCACCGCTAGTTCACTCTATAAAACAAACTATACAAAGCATTCAAAGAATTCATAGATTACAAAGTTTTACTTAACCTAGAGTTCAGAACACAGAACAAAATCATCATAATCAGTCTAAAGGTTCACGCACAGACATAATGTATGTACACACAGAGAGAAGGTGGATTAAGCGTGTCTCACCTGAATGAGGAGTTGGAATTGGGGGAGGATTCAAACTAACACAATTATCCCCAATTATGGGCTTTTACACATATTCTACACATCAAAGAAGTCATTCCAAAGACCTTCAAATGGAAAAGCCATAACAACTTCCCAAACCAACAATTCATGGGGGGCCAAAGAAACAGAGTGAACTCAAAATAGAAGAAGAGAAATAGAAAACCAAAAAAATTGATGGAACCCATTAATGGGAAGCTAGAATTAGAGAAAAAAGTGAATGACCCAATAGAGTATTATGCATTAAAAATCATACCTTCTGACTATTTGAAGAACCCATGTGTGTGCGTGTATGTGAAGCTTTCTGGGTTTTTATGAGTGAATGGTGAAAGAAAGAGAGATAGAAAAATAGATCCGAGAGGGAGAGCGAGGGTCTTAGGCGACGGTGACCAACAAGGAGGTGAATTGGTGCTCCGGTTGTCAGCAAACGCGAGGAGGAGTGGCAGTGAGAGATAGAGGGGAGATGAGCAGATGAAAGGGAGAGGGAGAGAGACGCTGAAGAGAGAGAGAGAGAGAGAGAGAGAGAGAGAGAGAGAGAGAGAGAGAGAGAGAGGCACTGGTTTTGTTTAGAGTTTGGTTTGGAGATGGGTGCTCCTTGCGACGGTGGTGGGCAACTGTCTATGGAATGAGAGAAAGAGAGATGAAAGAGGATGAGAGAGAAGAGTGAGAGTGTGAGATACTTTATATAGATGGTTATTGGAGACTAATATTGTTTAGTAGCTGAAAAATATTTTATAAATCCCTCCAAAATATTTGAAATACCTCCCTCCAAAAAATTTAGTTATTTGGCAACTAAAAATTCTCTTTTGGAGGGAGAATTTACTAAAATTCCCCCTCCAAAGGTAAAAAATAATTTTTTTATTTTCCATTTGGCTACTAAATGATTTTAGTAGCCAAAACTCAATATACGGCGACTAAAATTCTTTTTGTCACTGAAAATAAACTATTGGCGACCAAAAAGCTTTTTTGGTCGCTGAATGTAAAAAATAAATTTTTATTTTCTATTTGGCGACTAAATGGTTTTAGTAGCCAAAACTCAATATACGATGACTAAAATTCTTTTTTGTCGCCAATTCTGGCATTTTTAGCGACTAATTTTTTTTTTGTCAGCAATAACTAATATACCCTGACTAAAAAATATTAGTAGCCAAATATTTTACTTTTGCCAACTAAAAAATTTTTTGATCGCCAATTCCACAACTTTTGGCCAATTTTGGTCGTCAAAGGAGCATTTTGTTGTAGTGTAAATTACACTTTGCTCCATTTATATTTGACCACTTTTTCATTTTGACTCTTAAAGTTTACTTTTTCTTTTACTTTTGCCTTTCATGTTTCATTTTTTTTTCCAATTCACTTTAAAAGCTAACTTACGCTTGTTTGGGCGAAAAACATTTTCTAGAAAATATGTTCTACATTTTATGTCTTATAGTACAACGGAAAACAAAAATCAACCGAAAATATTTTTCATGGTCAATAGAAAACAAGGTGGAAAACGTTTTCCCCTTTTAAAAGGCGGAAAACGTTTTCCGATTAAAAGTTTTATCAGTGCCATTACATTATCACCACTACCATCATCTCCACCAACACCAATGCCACAACTAAGGATGTAAATTTGGCCCGATCTAGGCACGGGCCAGCTCATGTCAGGCCGTGTGGGCTCTCGCAAAAATTTGGACTGGGCAAGGCTGGCCTACATGCCAGAAAATTAGGCCCAAGCCCAAGGGGTAATCAGGCCTTAGTTGGGCCACGGGCGGGGCCAACGGGCTTGGGCCTAGGCTTGGGCTTAGGATGGCCTAAACATTTATTTATTTATTTTTTTCACCAAAAATTTATTCTTTTCTACAAAAAATGACACTGGATCTTGGGCAGGCCAGGCTTTGAGTAGGCCTTGAGCGGGCAGATAGACTGGGCTTACGGGCGGGTTCAGGCTCCAAAACACATAGCCTAGACCCAGATCCAAGCCTAGGGTCCCTAGTTGGGCTTGGGCTCAGGCCTACTTGGGTAGGGGCCCGCCCAGGTTGCGGGTGGGCTTGAAGTGGTCCACGGGCTATTTTTACACTTCTAGCCACAACCACTATCAGCAATGTTGCCGCCAATACCTCCATCGTCCCACAGCCACTGCCACTACCAGTGCCATCTCTACCTCAGTACTACTACTATCACCACCACCATTACACCGCTACCGTTGCTGCCGCCACTACTACCACCATGACCCCTCACACTTCTACTTTATCGCTGCCACTACCATCACCACTAATGCAGCCGTTAATACATTAATTTTAAGAAAACAACTAAACATTAGAAAACATTTTTTGAAAAAAATAATTTTTCAAAATCTTTTTAAAAAAAATATTTTCTGCCAAAACCAATGAAGTGTTATGTCCAAAATTACGTAGAAAATAACACACTAATAGCCACGTGCTATAAAAATATTATATTATATATATTACTCTCATTTTACTCAAAACCAAATTGCAAAATCTAAACCAATTTATCACAATCAATTAATTAATATGTTGGTTAATTATATTTACACTTTTGATATAAATTCAAATCTCAATATAATAATATAATTTTTATATCATATGCCACTTAGCGTGGCATATTTTGTTTAATTTTAAATATAAAATAATTTTAAAAGCAGAGTACAAAAAATTTAGAACATAAAAGACTTGAAAAAAAACATTTCAAAGGTTATAGTGGAAAAATGGCTCAATATGAGCAAAATATAATTTATCCAATTTAAAGTATTTACTCTAAATATCTTGGGATTGTTTGGGATAAACTAAATAAGTGTATTTTTTGACTTTTTATAAAATATGGGTAGGATATGGGTTGGGTTTGAAATGATGTGGTAGGGAGATGATGTGACTTAAATAAGATAATGTAACTTAAATAGGATAATAACTTTTTAATTTTTTAACTTTTTTTAATTATGCCAAACCAAGCCTAAAACGATATGAAATTGCAGTAAAAAATTTAACTAGATGTTTAAAGATAAAAATAGGAAAAAATGACAAATTAAATAAAAATAAACCTTTGTGGATGGGCCAAAAAAAACAAAAAAAAAAAGATGGTGGAGGTAGCAGTAAAGATGACGCCAGTGAGGACAAAGATTAGAAGAGGTTGGGGACCCCAACCCCATCCCTGTCGGCAAAGAGGAAACGAAAGCCCTCTGTTTTGTATATATCTCTCTATCTCTAATATATGTATGATCTGTATCTGTGGATACATACATGCATACGTACGATATGTCTCGTTCTCTTAAAGCCCGGCAAGTTCAATGTCTTTGTGCTCTCTTATCCCATAGGGATCTTATCAGAAGCTCTACTTTATTAGTACATTCACACGGTTCTCTTTAAATTTTTAATTAAGGGATAATTTGAGATGATTTAAATAAGTGTATTTTTTGATTTTTTATGAAATATGAGTTGGATTTAAAGTAATGTGGTAGAAAAGTGATGTGACTTAAATAAGATGATATGACTTAAATAGGATATTGACTTTTTAACTTTTTGACTTTTTTAAGGTACCCCAAACAAGGCTTAAATTATAATTAAAAAGTCATTTTTCTATTTTAGCTAATCACTCAATCACATAAATTTTCTATTCTAACTCAACCATATTAAAATATTTACTATTTTTTTTTTATTAAATTGATGAGTTGCTAGCCAAACAATTCTTATGTTCTTTTGTAAATGTAAAACTAGAAGAAATATATAAAAATAAAAAATAAAAATACTGTTGACCGGTTGACTGGCCAGACATCCGGCAACACACAAGTAACGATGAATAGTACCTCTCTTATTGTAGCGAGATATTGTAGGAAATACAAATTTTAACGAGTTACAAGCGAGACTAATGGAGGTGATTTTTTGAAATTTATATCGTTAATTTAATTAAAAAATGATTTTAACGATATTATACCATACCATCCAACAATATTGTGGTGTGATTTATGTGAGTTTTTTTTATAATTTTTTATTTTTATTTTTGGTGAAAATTTATCAAATTTATTTTGTTTAATTTTTATTTATAGTTTATTATATAGAAATATTTTAAATAAGTTTAAAAATTTTATTATTTTTATTTTTGGTGAAAATTTGTCAAATTTATTTCGTTTAATTTTTATTTATAGTTTATTATATAGAAATATTTTAAATAGGTTTAAAAATTAATTATTTAAAAAATAAAAAAGTGATTTTAATTATTATTTTCTTTTATAACTTTTTTTTATTTGTTTTGTACAATATATTACAATACAATTTAATTAATTACAATGAAAAAAAAATCTAATTAATATATAAAAAAAAAAGAGTAAGATTTACATGTAAATAAAAAGATTTTTTTTATATTTTTTATTTTTTACAAGTGATGAGATTCAAAGTAATTAATTTTCCAATAAAATAATAAAAATTCTGACCCTCAACTTGTGTTGTCATTTAATTTGATGTCCTTTTGCGCCTCTTTTTTTAGCCTTAGGGGACCATATATGTCCATCTTGGTGGGACCCACGTGGCACCATATACCACCACACCCCCCTTTGACAAGTCTACATCCCATTGTAGCCCTACTACCCCCCCCCCCTCTCTCTCTCTCTCTGTCTCTCTCTCTCATCCATCAAAGAATAATGGTAGAGGGTCACAATTTTTGTGGCTTAAATGGTTTAAAATTATTAAAACGACGTCGTTTCAAGTATAAAATAACATTAAAATTGTCAAAACGACATCGTTTTAACAATTTTAAACTATTTAAACTATAAAAATTGTGACCCTTAAACATTTTTCATCCATCAAATATCCAACACTATCCCTCCATCTCTCTAGCTGGCTAGCAAGCAGCCCATAGGGTTAGCATTCCCAAATGCAAAACGTACTTTGGTGGTATTGGAATTTAGAATTGGCTTCTCTCTCATCCATAATTGAATTAGGTTTGGTTGGAGGAGTGGATTGATTTTTTAATTTTTTAATTTTTTTTTTATTATTTTAGTTTGAAATTAAAAATTTTAGTTTTGAAAAAGCTTTTGACTTTTTTTATTTTTTTGAATTTTTTGTGAGAGAAGAATATAATAATTATGGATTGAATGTGATATTTTGTCTTATTAAACTAAAAAATTTATTTTATTTTTTGTGGCTATTTTAGCCCAAAAAAACCTGCAAACCTCTCTTTCCAAATGGAGCTCGGAGGATATTGTTAGATTTGTGGAGATTCATTATGAGTTTCGTTTCGATAATTTAAATTGTTTAATGTGTAAAATTCGTCGAGTACTATGTGTTTGTAAAAAATCAAGTTGATTAGATATTAATAATTACGTGATCAAATCAATTTTATATAGAAAAAATAGACAATGAAAAAATAAACAATTGACAAAAATCTGATCTGATGAAATATCTATCGATATTCGATCAATATAAAATTTTATAAATATATAATACTAAACGAATTTTATACATTAAATAATTTGAATTATCAAAAAGAGACCCTGGATAGTCCTCACAAGCCTAACACAGACGGGAGGAAAGTCGGGTCCTTGAAATTTACTACTAGTTTAGCCAATTGCCTTCTTGTCGGTAAATTATAAATATATTTTTTAAAATTTATTTAATATGTAGATTGTTACTTTTGATTTAAAAAATTATAGATATTTGTTATTAAAATTTTTTATTTAATAAAATTAATTAAAAAAATAAAATTCATAATTATTATGTTATACAATAATAAAATTATTTAAATTATTAATTGAAATATATTTTTAACATCATTAAAAATTATTAATTAATTTGATAATTTATTAATAAAATTGACGATTTGTTATGAAATTAAAAATCTCAGATGGTAGAATATAATTTTCAAAGCCATAAAAAGTCATTCCTATTTTAATCAAATCTCAAAAGATATATATTTATAATTTATCTTTTCTTATTTTTTTAAAATAGATAAAAAAAATGATGAGATCTGTTATTTTAATATTTAAATTGTGACGTCATCTAAATTTGTTTCAAGAATAAATTATAATTTCTCTAAAAAATGTTATATGTACTTCAAATTTTACTTATTATTCTATTTTGTGTTTTTTTTATAAGATAAATGATACTTTATTCTTTCCATATTTAGTCTTTTTTTTTTTTAATTTGGCCTTTTATTATTTAAGTTTTTTCAAATGACTCCAAGAACTAATTTATGTCTAAAATTATATAAAAAATGATACATTGATACCGTGTAGCATAAAACTTGAGACCACTAAAAAAACACACCACTAACAACTCTAATGAGCTGGAAAAGGTAAATAATAAGAAAAAAACAATCACATCAAAGGGGAGTCACCTAATTAGTGCTTCCTTTTTAGTGCTCCCAACCATTAATTAACATAAAAATATTTCATTAAAGTCTCGTTTGGGAACAAACTATTTTAATAACTTTTGATTTTTTACAAAAATATGTTCAGAAAAATAGAGAGAGTGATGTGACAATTTATAGTGACTTTTTAACTTTTTGACTAAAATATATAATTAACAAACGAGACCTAAATATAACTCACACCTCTGACACAAACACAAATCTTAATATAATAATAATATATTTTTTATGTTATGTAGCAATAAATGTGAGATTTTCTATTTAATTTAGAGTAGAAATTAATTTTAAGAATAAATTAAGAAAAAACTTAAAAATAAAGGATCCAAATTTTGGTTTGGTTTGGTTTGGTGTCGTGTGGTGTGGTGTGGTGGGGGACTTTAAGAGGGATTTGGTGATAGTCCCCTCACTATCTAATTTGTCTTTCAAAAGGACAAGAATTATATAAGTACTTTTAAAATCCCCTGATATTTTAAAACTGGTTTCTTTTATTATATTACCCTCATATCTATCAGCTCTCCTATTAAGCCATCTTCATTATGTATTTCAGAGTAAAATTTTACACTCTGAAACTAAAGTAAAATTTTACTCTGTATGATAGTAAAATTTTACTCTGTATGAAAGTAAAATTTTATACTCTGAAATTAAAGTAAAATTTTACTCTGAATAAGAGTAAAATTTTACTCTGAATAAGAGTAAAATTTTACACTCTAAAGCTAAAAGTAAAATTTTACTCTGTATAAAAGTAAAATTTTACTCTGAAAAACAAGTAAACTGTGAAACTCTACACAAAAGTAAAATTTTACTTTGTATAAAAGTAAAATTTTACTCTGGTTCTGTCAAATGAAAAAAACAGAGCAAAATGAAATTAGATCAAAAACAACAAAAATAAATCAAAAAAAACAAACAAACAAAAACAAAATAAATTAATCAACAAATCAACATATCTAATTGAGAAGAAACACTTCTAAAACTCCATCAACAATCACAAATCTCAATGAAAATAATACATGTGTTCAACAACACTCATACACACAAATATATATATATTCAAAACTCAAATCATCCTCTTTTCCATTGGAGTAAATTCCGAATGCAGTAGTGAACAACAACAATGCAACGCATTAGCTTCGTATTACGTTTGGGACGGATCGAATCTCATATACATATCCAAATTAATTTCCTCTTCACTATCCCAAATCCAAATCTACAATCCTCAAATCACCAATCCAGACTCTGTTCAGTGCGATTCCAGAGTCAATGCCCCCTTCTCATGTGCTTGCATTGGCGAACTAGGGTTTCTAGGTCACGAGTTCGTTTACGAGGTCCAATCGGAGGAGACCTACAAATTGATTGCCGAGAAGAACTATGCGAGTCTCACTACTGTTGAGATGTTGCAGAGATTTAACCGGAAGCTCTTCAGACCGCACACGCAGCTCGGTCGTGAACGGCCTCCGCAAGAAACCGAACGATTCGATGAATTGTTTCACAGATATCTGGTAATTAATCACGGCTGAGTACAAAGAGACAGTTGAACGACGATACTTCACAGTGACAGGTGAAAAGACGGATGAATCGACGATCGATCGGTTGATTGCGACGGGAGAGAGTGAGATGTTTTTGCAGAAGGCGATTCAGGAGCAAGGGAGAGGGAGAGTGATGGAGACGACAATGGAGATTCAAGAGAGGCTGTAGAAAGTATAATTTTAAATAATAAATCATAATTTAGTTGAGGGTATAATAGTCTAATAAAATATTTAAATAATAAATTTTGTCTTTTATGTAAGATTTTATAATTATGAGGGGGTTTAAAAAGTATAATTTTTTTCTTAGTCCTTTTAACAATGAAAGGAAGATAAAGGGGGTTTATAGCTAAATTTCCCGGACTTTAAACCTCAAAGTAAAAAATTGGTCAAACATAGGGATAAAGTATATTTTAATATTTTTTTAAAAGTGTATTTTAGCCTTCGTTTGAGATGTGAGCTGAGTTTTTAGTTTTTTTGATTTTTTGACTATTTTAATCTGGGGTTAAAAATTATCGTTTATAATAGACTTTTTTTTTTTTTTTTTTTAAACTTTTGTGAGAGAAAAAATAAAATAATTTTAATTTAGATGTGACATTTTGTCTTAGTGGGCTAATTTTTTTTTTTTGGTCTTTTTGTGGCTAAAATAGCCCCAATCGAACCCAAACCTTCATGCCAAGCACAGCCTTAATCTTTTTTATATGTTATGTGAAAGAAAAAGACTATGTTCACAACTCTTCAAAAGGTGTGTACCATATATATTTTATAATTAAAGAAAAAATAACATAATTTTATACTTTCTGAGTCATAATTATTAAAAAAAAAAAGGGACAAATTACACAAATAGTCCTTATAGTTTTGGGCTTGTGTCACTTTGGTCCCTGACTTTTCAATTGTGACAGATTTGACCATGAATTTTGAATCTTATTTCAAATAAGGACAATTGAAAATATCATTAGATTTTTCAATGGTAAAATCGTCAATTTGATAAAATATAAACTAATTTGATAAAAATAAATGTCAAACAAATATTTTTGAATTTTTAAAACTTATTTCTACCCACTAAAAATAAAATTATGTAAAATTGATAAATCTTTTAGACATTTATTTATTTTTTTACCAAATTAATTTTTATTATGTGTTTAGATGATGATCATGTAAAATTAATTTTAAAAAATTAATCATGTAATTTTTATTAATTTTACATGATTTTATCATTGGTGGATAAAAATAATTTTCAAAAAACTAAAAATATTTTTTGAAAAATTAAAAATATTTTTTGACATTTATTTTTGTCAAATTAGTTTATATTTTATCAAATTGACGATTTTACCCTTTAAAAATCTAATGATATTTTCAATTGTCTTTATTTGGAACAAAATTCAAAATTCAGGGTCAAATGTGTCACAATTGAAAAGTCAGGGACTAAAGTGACAAAAGTCCCAAACTATAGGGACTATTAGTATAATTTACTAAAAAAAAAAAAATTATAACCAAACATTACATGAGGCATAACTAAACATTTCAACATAATGTTATAACTAAAAAAAAAAAAATTAATCATAATTAAAAAAATAATAAAATTAAAAAAAAATAATACAACTAAAAGTACATATCATACGAAATCTGTATTGTAAAATTTTCGTATGCGAAACTCAACGTATGTGATAATATGAGTCCTACACTTCATATAAGAGAGGAAGCAAAATAATAAGTGCCTCTTGCAGCACCCATACTTTATTATAAGAATGATATTACATTTATTATACTTTTATTTTTTATTTAGTGTATAAGTTTAAGTAACATATATCTTTAATAGAGTATTGACAACTAAATTAATACATTAAATAATAAAATAAGATGGTAAAATAGATAATGATTATAAAATTATTCTTATTGTAATGGAGTTACAAGTATAGATAATTAAGAATTTGTATAATTGTCATGTATGTCTCTACATATTTGGTTAATTTATACAAGTTGCTCATATATTTTTTGGTTTATCTAAATTCAATTATCTTAATTCAGTCTTACTACAATTACACAAATTCAGCACAAAATTTAGGAATTGGATTTTTTTTAATTATTTATTATTTATTTATATATTTTTTTTTATAGAATTGCATAATGTCCACACTTCATCTTCTCAATCAAAGACTTGACTTTATCACGAGCTTAACAGAGTCCACTGAAAAATCTAAAAAACTCAGGATATTGATTTGTAATTATGTTTCAATTTTAAATATTGAATGACAATCTCAATCAAACAATCAAAAATAAATTGACACAACGCTTTAATGCAGAAAAACCATAATTGGAGTGCCACCAATTGTGATTAAAAAACCACAAACCAAAGTCACAAAACAATCCACTAAGAAGAGAAAAAAGAATTGCACAAGTGTACTCTCAATTACTTAGCAAATCCACGCTCAAATTGAACCGACTCCAATGTGCCTCTTCCAACACCGTCTTCACCTCGGAATTGTTTTGTCCAATGTGGAATCCACAACGCTGATGTCGAATCAACGATGATGAGCCACTCCAGAAGCCACCAAAGCTTCAGGCTCAAGTTCCTCGGAATCCACCGAAAACCAATTGTCTCTTTTGTGAATAAAACAATAATAACAACTCTTGATGTTCGACAATCTGAAGTCCGTTGATCAATCAATCACTTTCTATACACCAAGGAAACACATATGAAATAGCCTCCAATATAAAATACTTTGTTTTCTTCCTCTCTGAAAATCTAGGCAATTCCTACTCTAAAAACAGCGAACAACGCACTTTATAGAAAACAGGATTATGCAGACTGCTCGAGCGCACATTTCATCGCTCGAGCGGTGTGACTAAAGGCGGTGCAAAATATATAGGCTGACTGCTCGAGCGATAAAACTTTCTTCCCAGAAGTTCAGGCGCTTTGTAGAAATACTAGATGATTTGTTTCTTCGCTCGAGCACACAAATGATCGCTCAAGCGGTCAAATAACTTCAATTGCATGTTTGTCTTTTGCTTCGGGAGTGCTGCTCGTTGACCCTGCTAATGGAAGTGGCAAACATGAAAGGATCAAGATGACAAACTCCTCTATATAGGCACAATTCGGGTTGGATTCACATTTAAACACTCATAGCCTCACTGAAACAAAAGAGCAAATAAAATTACAACTAAAAGGAGTTTTGTCAAACGGGATTGCCAATTATAGAAACCTAACAATCTCCTCCTTCGGCAATTCCATGACAAAACATACCTAACAAATAAAATCATAATCACCCTAACCCATTATAGCCAACAAAAACGAACTTGTTTCTCAAGGTTATGATCTGCAAAACAACTATTAGTGCTACATAAGTATATGAAAAAGTAATAGACATATGACAAGATTATCTTGAAGCATGAGATGGAAATATGAATAGATGAAAATCAGAGATTTTAAGAACATGCAGCATGAATAGTTCAAAATTAGGGATTTTAAGAATATGCAGCATAGATAGATGAAAATTTTAAGAAACATACAAAAACACTCAAAATTTCTCCCCTCTTTTTGTCATGAATTGTCAAAGGAAGCCGAATCAACTAAAGCACGAGCATAAACCACAAAAGTAAGGACAAGATGATGTAAAAATTATTAGCATGCGAGAAGTAAGCAATAAATAAGTAGTGGATAGAAACATGCAAACCAACCAATGCCAATCTCCTTGCGAAACCAATCAATGTAAGTTTATGCTAAAAAAACCCTTGCAATGATAAACCAAACTCCCCCTCATTAAAACCAATCACAAACACTCAAAACAATAAACAAGAAGAAAAAGAGAAAAATAATATGGTGGAACAAGTAAGGAATTTTAGATTTGTACCTTAAAACACAAAAGATTATCCAAGAAACACAATTACTTGAAAACACAATGCGCATAGCTTCTGGAAGATTCCTCATGAAAGAATATGATGTAACATGTAAAAAGCATAGATCCCATGATAAAATTGTGTGTGTGACTCTTAGAGTTCGACAGACACTAGATTCAAATCTTAGTAATGATCTGATAGCTGAACCTCTGGCAAGAGAATCTAACCACAACTTAGGATAGTCAAACCATTAGAAATGAAGGGGTATTTGTTGAGTAAATACGGAGGCACACTCTCAATTAATGAATCAGATGTTTTTTATTTATTTATTTATTTTTTTTGTTTTCTTTCTTTCTTTCTTTTGTTCACTCATTGGCGGCTTTCATGCTCAAGAGTATGGAAAACCAAACCAGAGAAGCATGGATACAATAAGGATAGTCTGGTTGGTGACTCTGATATAGCTTTTTCCTCATGCCTTGACTATAAAGAATTGAGGGGAAAGCCGTGGAGATGCAAAAGGATGCAAAAGGATGGAAGGTGGTTAAGAGCCTCAACATCACCTATGATGTACTAGTACATGTCAATTTCTCTAGAAATGCAAAAGACACAATGCTGGAAGTCCATAGAGAAATCTGATCACTTATGTAGAAGAGTCTAATATTTGCTAATCCAAGAGTATATACAAAATGAGATATACTAATCAAAGTACACACACTCTGAAATGACTAAAGACCATAGAAAGTACACACATATTAACATGTAATGGATATTCTTATCAATTCCAATATGCACCAAGAACTTCTTAAAAATGTCAAGCTTGCAAAACCATACTAAGAAAATCTTTTTGGATTTATTATTATTTATATATAAACAAAGCAAGATAGGAAACGAACAAGCACACATCAAACGATCCAAAAAGAAAAAACTATATAGAAACCCGTAAATAGAGAGAAAAAAAAAAAACTAAATAAACATGTTAGATCAAGTCAAGCTTTTTCACTCAAACCACTTTAGTATTAACAATGTTGTGAGAATTGCGGTTCTTGGGTGATGTCTTGACGTTGTGGTTCCTTTCCCCTGTAATAGGAACGCGTCTCAACTTGGTTTCTATAACACCCGCCTCCTTAATTAACTGTTAATTCTACGGCTTACCTAAATTATGTGTTTATATGTGAGTTATATGCTTATATGTGTGTTAAGTATGTGCCATGCGCCATTTGAATTATATCATGATTGACATATATGTTAGAATGTGAAAAAGACCTATCTGAATCGTTAAATTATAAGGTTAAAATTAAATGTTGGGCTAGGTGGTTCGAGCCTAATTCATCTCAATAAGATTAAGTTTGGGTTAAGTTAAATTAGGTTATAGTGAGGATTGACTTGATTTAAGTGAATTTGATTTAAATTAATTTAAGCTTAAAATTGATTAAGGAAAATGAGAGTCAGATATTTTGTTATGTTAGAACTCAACAATAAGTAAAGGAAAGAGAGAGACCCAATCTGAGAGAGAGAGAGAGAGAGAGAGAGAGAGAGAGACTTAGGAGGTGAACTCAAGATGAAGAAGAAAGAAGAGAGACTAATCTTCACAAAATTAACCTCCCAAGGTAGGAATCCTCCTCTAACTTCTTGAAATTGAGTTAATTCACACATGGAATTGTAAAATTTAAGTTGGATTAGGGAGTTGAGAGGAGCATGTTAAAGTTATAAGCTCTAAAGAGAGGAATTGTTGGAAATAGCTTTAAATCTTGTCATACATGGCATTTTTCATGACCAATCACTTGTTTTTTTGCATGATTCTTGAAGATAGAGGATGAAACTCCATGGATTTTGAGTTTGGAAGTTAACATTTGCATAGTTGTTGATTTTGCCCTTAACTTTAAAGTTTTGATCTTGTTGGATAGCAAACTGGTTTGTTTTGAAGTCATGGTTTAATTTGAAGTTAGAAATTGGTCATCAAACATGTTTTTGTGAGTTTTGGGTTTTGATTTGCATGAAATTGAAGTTCAGTTTGCAAAAATAGAGCTTCAATTTTGAAGCAGATTTTTGGACGGGAACTTCACCCAAACCGCTCGAGCGGCCTGGGCCATTGCACGAGTGGCCAAGTCTTTTTCTGCTCCAATTGCATTCTACTTGAGCACCGCATGAGCAGCCATGGCCATTGCACGAGCGGCTGGCCCTTCCCTGCTCAACTTTGCATTTTGTTTGCTAGAGTGGCCAAGGCTACTGCACGAGCGGCCAGGCCATTACATGAGCGGGCCAAGGCCATCGCACATGCGATCAGCAGGGCCGGCTCTGTTTTGTTTCCTTTATGTTTTCTCCAACTTTCAGGTCTCCATTTGCATGGTTTTTTACTATTTTTCATGTGCATTTGCATCTCATGAATACATCTCATGAATACAAGAGAAATGAATGTAAAGGAAAAATTAGTAACTAAGTAACGAAGAGGTTATGAAGTGATTGCATGAGAGGATTATAATGTGAACTGTTGTGCTTGCATGTGCTTGTGTAGGTCAAACGCTGCGTCCTAGCCGCGCGTTCTAAGGAGCCAACTGTGAGTAACAACCTTTTAAAGATATGTTCAATTATAAGTATTTTTTGACTTAAACTATACTTCGTTTCTGAAATGATATTTCTGCTTCAATGAATGATTGTCCTGATTTTCTGAACTATGTTTGTGGCATCCTTAGCATTTGTTTATTGTTCTTGTTATAGAGATCTTTGTCAGTTCCAATTCTTAGAACTTTTGTTTATTGTATTGGTGGCATGTCTGTCAATTCTGACTGTTCAGTTTTCATTACCATCTGTACTGTTCTGCTATTGGATATACCACGTATGACTGCTATGTTTTTTGTATGAAATATGGATTTGCTATGCAAATGATTCTGATTTCCTATTTACTGCTATAATGAACCGATTTGAATTATAGTAAGGACATCATTCTTAACTTCTTTACACTGTTGTTATTCATTGGGCTTTTGCTCATGCTTTATATATATGTATGTAGGTGTTCAAGTGCAAGAGGTGACATAGTGGTGTCGACTTAGCCTTCATTTTGTCAAGCCAACTTTTGTGCCTCATCGTGAGGTTCTTACTGGCCAAGTGTCAAGTCTTTGGGGTGATTTGGGATTCACCCTTTTGAGACGGGCTTTAGTGATATGACTGTTTTTTCTTGACTTTTGTGCATCTTCTGTGAATGGATTCAGTTTCGTTATGTTTTGAGATGCAAGCCTGCATGGATTGATGTACATATGTATATCTATATAAAAATTCATTTTTGTTTTATTTAAGTCTTCACAACTCATTGGACGTTATATTTTCTTATTTATTGGCTTCCGCTAGCCCCAATACGGTATTACTATTAGGCAGGCCTTTGATAATCACGGATTATTGGCCGATTACGACACTAAACATATAGGGGCGGGTTTGGGTCGTGACAGAATAGTATTAGAGCACGAGTTATACCGCACACACACGTCCAAATGAGCTATAAGATGTCTTAGAAAAGCAATTAGGGCATTTTAATTGCATGTGTGAGTGCGTGTGGATTTGTATTGTGCTTATGTGATGTAAATGTGAAGATGTCTATCTCTAATGTATTATAAGAACTGTAATTCATATGTTTATTATTACCCTGTTTACATATAGACCTATGGAGAACACAAGACACATAGATAAATCTGAATCTTCTGATGCGAGAATGGATCGATTCAAAAGAATGGTAGAATTATTGACAGAATCTTTTAGACAACAACAGAGACAGCCATTCCCGCCTCCTCCTCCACCACCTGTTCAAATGGAACTGATCAATAATGACGACAGCATTACTGTAACCCAAAAGTTTAACAAGATGAAGTTGCCAACATTCCAAGAAGGCCTTGAACCACTAAAAGCCGAAGCATGGATCCTAGAGATTGGGAACTTGTTTAAGGTTTTCCCATGTTCTGAAATGCAAAAGGTTTTACTGGCGACTTTTGCCTTATAAGAGGAAGTGAGAAGGTAGTGGATGCTCATTCGTGATCATCATAATTTCATGACTTGGGTTCAGTTCAAAGAGGCATTTTATGGGAAATATTTCTCACAATGTGTGAGAGACTGCAAAGTAACGAAATTTGAGCAGTTAAAGCAAGGTAATATATATGTAGCTGAATATGAGGCCAAATTCATAGAGCTTGCTCAGTACATGCCACACATGGTCGATTCTGACTATAAGAAAGCTAGAAAATTCGAGGGTGGACTGGATGTTAAAGTGTTGGATTGGGTGAATGTTCTTAAATTGACAAAGTATGTTGATGTTTTGGATAGAGCTCTTATGGCTGAAGCAAATATCGCAACATTAAAACGAGCAAGACACCGTTGCATGAGTGGAAGGGCAAAGGACAAGGGTTTAACTTTAAAAAGGGCCAGAACAACTCAAACAATTCACAAAATAAGAGACAGAATACAGGGTCATCAAATAGCTCTGGCCAAGGGAATAATACACCACTTTGCTTGAAATGTGGAAAACGACACAAAGGTGTTTGCTATAAGATTTCAGGCGCATGTTTCGGGTGCGAAAAAACCAACCACATGATTAAGGATTGTCTTTTGGCATCCCAAGGCACACATAGACCCATGGTAAGTTCGATAACATCAGCCTTAACACCGAAACCCAACTCGAAGGCTACCACAGGGAAAGAAACTTTAAGAAAAGGCCGGGTTTTCGTACTTGTACCAGGGGATGTGCAGAATATAGAGATGATTGTGTTAGGTATACTCCCTATCTGTGCCCAGAATGCTTATTTTTTGATTGACTCGGGGTCTACGCACTACTTTGTGTCATATACTTTTGCTCCAAAATTAACTAGACCTTTGGAACCAATGAATTATCTGTTAGCAGTATGCTCACCAACTAGGGGGTCTATGACTTGTGCGTATATGCATCCTGCATATGAGATTACTGTTGGGGATATGATTTTATATGTTGATTTGTTGCCTTTAAATATTGCTCATTTTGACGTAATCTTGTAGATGGATTGGCTAGCAAAATATTGTGCTACTATTGACTGTTTGACTAAACAAGTTGAGTTCTGTCTACTAGAATTACCCGAATTTACATTTAACGAAGTTGGTGTCGTACCTCCTCCATATTTCATTTCCTCCATGAAAGCAAATTAGTTGATTAATAAAGGTTGTAGGGGATTTTTATGCCCTGTGTTAAATGTGCCAACTGTTGCTAAACTAATGTGGATAGCATTCCTATAGTTAGAGATTTTCCAGATGTTTTTCTAGATGATTTGCCAAGGAATTTGATTGATAGAGAGATTGAGTTTACTATTGAGATAGTGTAGACGCGCCCTTGGGCCTCATGCTACAGTTCAGACTCGATTTTGTTACGGTTCTAAATCTGAACCAAAGAGTCCAAATCTGGCAAATCGTTTTGATAAAACAGATTTTGTTGAAAGAAGTGCCAAACATGGATTGCTTTGCCAGATACAGAGTCGCCACCTAAATATTTTTATTTTTGGGGAAATTTAGGAAACCCTGACTTGGTGCCAAAGGCCACGTGTCCGTCATCACCAAAGTTGCCTCGGCTCGGGAACTTGGGTACGATTGGGGAAGGTCAGCTATGAGCACCCCCTCTTGCCCGATCTGAAGATCGGCCTCTACTAACCATGATATCTTGTTTTTGAAAACACATGCGTTCTTATTTCGGTTAATTAGCTAGAATTACTATGTGATACGCACAGCAAAAAAGTATAGACTAGATCGCCTAATTTGGAACGAAGCATTGCATATCCGTTTGTTTGGAAAATGCTTTGAAGCTTTGCTACTCGCAAGTAGGCTAAAATGCGAATTTCAATGAATTATCCCAATTCAAGCAATCCAACCTTCACCCACAGACATTCAGGCAGTTTATCACATAAGCATATAGCCACATGGTAAGCATGCTGTCATGTTAACATTCACACTCATGTGAGATGCTAAAGCATAAACACTTACAGTGTACTCCGTGCCAAAATAAAAACTAGTTAGTAATCAAATGCATGACCCTAGTCTATGTTTAGCAATGACTAATGCAACACATACAGAATGCAACTAGAAATAGGCTCGGCTATTCTAAGATGGCATTCGAGATGCAATTAATACATGTATTCAAATTGGAATTTAAATACGATGCAGTTAGCATGATGCGCCGAGCCCGGTGCATGCAAGACAGATGAATGAATGCACGTATGCATAGCATAAGGTATGCTAATTGAAATATGCCCTAAATCTAATCATTGTAAGCGGTTAAGTAAAAGGGAGGAAGAAATGAGGTTGGAAGACATGTACACACGCACGCACACTTATTACAAATTTGCCCTCACTCGGAGGGACCGACTGAATAATACAATCCACCTAATTAACTAACTCACGAGCTAATTAATTATTACAAAACCAAATGAATAACTAGCTACAACTAATTATTACACAACTTAATTAATTAACAAATTAATTAACTAACAAATGAACGACAACAAACAAATAGGGAAAGCAGTAAATGATGCTATTCCAGCTCTGTTTGAAGAAGAGGGAGATGCACGCTTGCTTCAGTTCCTCGCCTCGAAACACCTTCCGGTTGCTCTTTAAAGGCTCTGTTTGCAGGGTGTCTTCTAGTGCTTGTTGCTGAACCTTACCAAAACACTGCAGGGGAAGTCACCAGTGGCCTGCCGGCCAGGAGAGGAGTACTGTCGGCCAAAGATGGCTCATTGCCGGCCAAGGGTGACACACTACCGGCCATCAATGGCAGGCTGCCGGCCACTGGTGTGCTGGGACACCAAACTGCAACGAAGCACAAAATAGAGAAAATGAAAGGTCTCCCAAGGGCATGTACGCACCATGGCACTCCAAATCACCTCAAAACATCAAGGGAGAGGCCAAGTTGGATCCATGACCATCAATCACGCGTCCCGATGCATGATGGCCAAAGATCCAACTTGTGCAAATCAATATGAAAATGAATGCACAAACAAAGCAAGTAAAGCCTAGAACTCTATCATGAATCATCAAGAGCTTCGGCGACCGAGAATTGAGACACGTTCCATCACTTGAAGTATGAAACGCCCCTCGTTTCTCGTGCTCGGATTAATGCTCAATCCAAGCAATGCAACACATAAGCATGTCAAACATGCAACATGACCTAAGTGTGCAAACATGCAACTAAACCAAACATGCAACAAGCATATAAGCATGATGTGAGGTGACAACCTTGGACAACATGACAAAATGCAATATGAACATGTTAACATGCAAGGCATGTAAAGCTAAACAAGTATGCAACAACATACTACATGTAACAAGCATGCGACAACATGGTAAAATGGGCTTACACCAACATGGACAACTCTCAACTAGGTCCAAATCAGTAGCCAAAGCGGAATTGATGGCATGAAAAGCATGGAAAGCAAGGCAAACATGCATGCCAAATGGCTCAAGTATTAAGGCACAAAGAGGACAACTCTTAAGCACACTTAGGAAGCAACAAACATGGATATATGGCAATGGAGTAAGCTCTGAAATACCATGTAAAGTGATGCCAAATCAACTCAACAATGCAAACAAAGCATGTTAGGATGCTCAAAGCTCAAAGTAAGCAAAGGGACTTAAGCCATGGCCATACAAGGCAAGCCCCAAAGGGCCAAGGGGACCTAAAACAGTCCTAGGGCAGGTCCAAACAAGACCAAAACCAAGCTCAAAGCTAGCCAACCTAGGCTAGAACACAAAGCTAAACACAAAGAGCATGCAAGGCATTAATGAGGCAATGCACTACACCTATTGGAACCAAACATGGCACGACTTGGACAACATAAAACAGAGTTACATCATGGTACAATAAGACCCAAAATGCACTGAAATGATGAGCCAAAGGCTTAGGCTTAGTGGCATGCACAAAGAACAATTCTTGAGGCATAAAGCACAAGCTATGTAAAGCATTCAAAGCATGTCAAATGCAAGTGAACAACAACATTTCATGGGCTGAAATAGCATGTGGAATGAGGGCAAAGCATGCAAACATCACATGTATGGCATGGTAGGGACCTCAAAACCCAAGACTAGCCTAAGCATTTACACTATAGCTATACAAAGCATGAGTGATATGGTCATGGCAGCCCAAAACATTCCTAGAACACTTCAAAATAAGCATAAAATCAAGTTTGATCAAAGCCAAAATATGCTAGTATGATGAGTCCAAACACCATGCACAAAAGGGCTAGTAAACAAGATTTGTTCTACACCTATATGGAGCATGCAAAGGATGATCAAACCAACTATGGATAAGGTCATAACATGCCAAATGATGACCAAATACATGCTGAAATGCAAACCAAACAAGCTAAAATGACATGGCATGGCATGGAGCATATGAAGCTAGTTTAGGGGATTTACACTACAAGTGTATCATGCAAGCATGGAGTAACAAAACCAACCCAAAAAAGATTTATGGCATGGTAAAACATCACCAAAAATGGACTGAAATGGACTCAACAAAGACCATGCACACATGCTACTTTGATGAGCTATAAATGGGGTTACACTATACATGCAAGATGCAAGCAAGGCATGACCAAACCAGCCTTGGACAGGGCCAAGGTAGGTCCTAGAAGTCACAAAAATAGGCCTGAACCAAGCCTCAAAGATGCATAGAGGGATGGTCCTTTGGAAGGCCAAAAATGCAAGTAAAGAGGAATACAAAGAGAGGGGACTACCCCCTCTGATTAAGGACCTCAAAACCACACCTCTACCACTGAAATCCCACTGGATTTCAGTGGTAGGAAGGCCAAACCAAGGCTAGCTCAGAGGCCTCCAGATATGGCTTAAAACAAAGCCAAACAAAGCATGCAAGGGGGCTACACACCCCAAACAACAAAATGACGTAAACCAAACTTAAAAAGCACTTAAAAACAAGACTTTTTTCAGTTATAAGCAAAGCCTAAAACAATATGCAAAGAGGGCTAAAGCAAGGTGCAAGAAAATGCAAAAATGGGGGAAATGCTCACCCTTGAAGACCCTCTTCGAAATCAGCAATTTTAGGGGGTGAAAACTGGTTTTCAGAGCTCAAGAATCCCTCCTAAGAAGCTTGATCCAATGGTGGTGGTGTATATCTATGTGTTGTAGTATAAAAGTGCAAGGAAATCCAAGTTCAAGGCACAATTTAGCAACAATATAGAGAGAGAGAGGGAGTTTTTTGCTCTTCAAAAACTCAGAACCCTGACTAAGGAAGAGGGCCCTTGCTTATATAGAAGGAGGCAATGCAAAGCTTCTTCAAGAAGCTTTGCAAGAGCTGCATCCCTCCATATACGTGTATGGAGGGGAGATAACAAAAATCCAGCTGGCTCAAAAGATCTGCCTGGAAACCAGCTGAGATAGGGGGGTGCCGGCCATCAGTAATGGCCGGCAGTGCCACACTGATGGCCGGCAGGGCTTATCAGTGGCCGGCAAGGGCAAAGCCATGGCCGGCAATACACCAAGAGGGCCACTCTGAAAGGACCAAAACAGGGTCCTAAAATGAGGCAGAAAGGATACAGGGTCCGGGAAGCTCGAACCGGTGACATTCCGCCGCGATAGTCGAGTGCTGGGCGAGCAATCGAACCATGTGTTGGGTGTACCTACAAGCACAACCAAGTCTTAAGGACGGTCAAAAATGGGGTGTCTACAGTTGCCCCTCTTTGACAGAACTCGGAAGTCACAAAGTGGCGAGAGTGAATGTCAAAGCCCAGAGACGACCCATTTTTGACAAGGCCGAAGACTCAGACAATCAATTAGTATAAGCATGCAGGGATGTGCCCGGAGGCCGGGGCAAAATGCAAATGATATGTACAATGCCGAGCATAACTTATGATCATGCAAAGAAAGCTGTAACGAAGCATAACAATGCAACAGTTTTAAGCAAGTAGAAACCAATCTACATTACAATACAGAAAGGATGTATGAGAATTATGCAATTCTCACTGTGTCTCACGCGAAGAAGGCTAAAAGCGACTACCGAGAATACCCGGAGTCTCACACACGACATCTCTCCGCGTATCACACACAGGAGAGGAAGAAGGTAAACCTCTCAGCGTATCACACGCAAGAGAGGAAAGGTAAATTTCTCAGCGTATCACACGCAAGAGAAAACCTCTCAGCAAATCATACGCAAGAGAGGAAAGGTATATTTCTCAGCGTATCACACGCAAGAGAAAACCTCTCAGCATATCACACGCAAGAGAGGAAAGGCAAACTTCTCAGCGTATCACACGCAAGAGAAGAAAGGTGATCCTCTCAGCATATCACATGCAAGAAAGGAAAGGTTAATTTTTTAGCGCATCACACGCAAAAGAGAAAAAAGGTGAACCTCTCACATATCACACGCAAGAGAGGAAAGGTAAATTTCTCAGCGTATCACACGCAAGAGAAAACCTCTCAGCATATCACAAGCAAGAGAGGAAAGGTAACTCTCTCAGCGTATCACATGCAAGAGAAAACCTCTCAGCATATCACACGCAAAAGAGGAAAGTTATATTTCTCAGCGTATCACACGCAAGAGAGGAAAGGTATGAATGAACACCGGAACTCATCCGAATGTTCGAAACTGGAGATGTCCTAACGCACCGCATGCAAGAGGAGGAAAGACGACAATTGCAAGTGAAAAGGTGCATGACAATGCAGGTGGAGTGTACATAACAATGCAAGCAATGAGCATAACAATGCTAGACAGATGTGCATAACCATGCAACGAATGAGCATAACAATGGTAGATAGATGTGCATAACAATGCAAGTAATGAGCATAACAATGCTAGACAGATGTGCATAACCATGCAACGAATGAGCATAACAATGGTAGATAGATGTGCATAACAATGCAAGTAATGAGCATAACAATGCTAGATAGATGTGCATAACCATGCAACGAATGAGCATAACAATGCTAGATAGATGTGCATAACAATGCAATTGAAAAGTGCGTGACAACGCATGTGAAGTGTGCACAAACATGCAATGCACTAACAAGTGCAGGCGCAAGATAGTGCGATGCGCAAAAAAAAAACGAACAATGAATGCATGCAAAATGCAATCAGGTAGGGTGCGCAAGATAGCGCGATGTGCAAAATAGCGCGAATGAGACATGATGCACAAGACAGTGCGATGCGCAAAATAGCGCGATGGATTTGAAATGCACAAGACAGTGCGATTGAGGTGCGCAAAATAGCACGATTGAATGCATGCGAAATGCAATGAGATGCGCAAAATAGCACAAATGAGATGTAATGCACAAGACAGTGCGAAAGAGGTGCATAAAACAGCGCGATGCGTTAGACAACGCGAATGCAATGACAGTGAGATGCGCTAAACAGCGCGATGCGTTAGACAACACGAATCCACATGACAGTGCGATGCGTTAAACAGCGCGATGCGTTAGACAATGCGAATGCACATGACAGTGCGATGCGCTAAACAGCGCGATGCGTTAGACAACGCGAATGATGAATGCATGCCAAATGCAATCAGGTAAAGTGCGCAAAATAGCGTGATCAATGAATGCATACAAAATGCAATCAGGTAAAGTGCGCAAAATATCGCGATCAATGAATGCTATGATAGTAAAGATGCAAAGGGTGGCAAACCCCAACCATGCCGGAATCATGAGAGGAGGAAAAACAACCAATCAGGCACGTATACAACGCAACCCGAGATGAATTCCGAACACGCTGAAATCGCGTAAGGAAAGGGACACTCAAACCACGCTGAAATCGTGAGAGGAGATCCGACAACCCGCCCAGCGCGTCTACAACGCAACCTGGGATAAATTCCAAACACGCTGAAATCGCATAAGGAACGGGACACTCAAACCACGCTGAAATCGTGAGAGGAGGTCCAACCAAACCACCCAGCGCGTCTACAACGCAACCTGGGATAAATTCCAAACACGTTGAAATCGCATAAGGAATGGGACACTCAAACCACGCTGAAATCACGAGAGAAGGTCCGACAACCCACCCAGCGCGTCTACAACGCAACCTGGGATAAATTCCAAACACGCTGAAATCGCGTAAGGAATGGGACACTCAAACCACGCTGAAATCGTGAGAGGAGGTCCGACAACCCGCCCAGCGCGTCTACAACGCAACCTGGGATAAATTCCAAACACGCTGAAATCGCGTAAGGAACGGGACACTCAAACCATGTTGAAATCGTGAGAGGAGGTCCAACCAAACCGCCCAGTGCGTCTACAACGCAACCTGGGATAAATTCCAAACACGCTGAAATCGCGTAAGGAATGGGACACTCAAACCACGCTGAAATCGTGAGAGGAGGTTCGACAACCCGCCCAGCGCGTCTACAACGCAACCTGGGATAAATTCCAAACACGTTGAAATCGCGTAAGGAATGGGACACTCAAACCACGCTGAAATCGTGAGAGGAGGTCCGACAACCTGCCCAGCGCGTCTACAACGCAACCTGGGATAAATTCCAAACATGCTGAAATCACGTAAGGAACGGGACAATCAAACCACGCTGAAATCGTGAGAGGAGGTCCAACCAAACCGCCCAGCGCGTCTACAACGCAACCTGGGATAAATTCCAAACACGCTGAAATCGCGTAAGGAATGGGACACTCAAACCACGCTGAAATCGTGAGAGGAGGTTCGACAACCCGCCCAGCGCGTCTACAACGCAACCTGGGAGAAATTCCAAACACGCTGAAATCGCGTAAGGAATGGGACACAGAGAGAAACATAGGGACATATCCCAGCTGTTTCGGAAAGGTATAAGCATTGGAATGTATTCCGAATGCTCCAAGCCAAAGGAGGAGAAACAAAGGGAGACAACCCCGTGTTTCAAGAAGAAGAGGAGACATAGGGACGTATCCCCGTGTCTCGGAATGGTGTGAGCATCGGAACGTATTCCAAATGCTTTTAACCAGAGAGGGAGAAACATAGGGACGTGTCTCGGCGTTTCAAAATGATGAAGAGACATAAGGACGTATCCCTGTGTCTCTGAATGGTGTGAGCATCGGAGCGTATTCCAAATGCTTTTAACCAGAGAGGAAGAAACATAGTGACGTTTCCCAGTGTTTCAAAAAGATGAAGAGACATAAGGACGTATCCCCGTGTCTCTGAATGGTGTGAGCATCAGAACGTATTCCAAATGCTTTTAACCAGAGAGGAAGAAACATAGGGACGTTTCCTAGTGTTTCAAAAAGATGAGGAGACATAAGGACGTATCCCCGTGTCTCTGAATGGTGTGAGCATCGGAACGTATTCCAAATGCTTTTAACCAGAGAAGAAGAAACATAGGGACATGTCCTGGTGTTTCAGAAGGATAAAGAGACATAAGGACGTATCCCCGTGTCTCTGAATGGTGTGAGCATCAGAACGTATTCCAAATGCTTTTAACTAGAGAAGAAGAAACACAAGGACGTATCCCGGTGTTTCAGAAAGATGCGTGCATAACAATGCAAATGGAATGTGTGTGACAACGCAAGTGAAGAGGTGTGCATGACAATGTAACCTAAATGTAACGCATAACAATGTGGAAGGGATGCAAAACAATGCAACCTAAGTGTGACGCATAACAATGCGGAAGGGATGCAAAACAATGCAACCTAAGTGTGACGCATAACAATGTGGAAGGAAAGGGGTGCATGACAATGCAACCTAAGTGTGACGCATAACAATGCGGAAGGGATGCAAAACAATGCAACCTAAATGTGACGCATAACAATGCGGAAGGGAAAGGGTGCATGACAATGCAACCTAAGTGTGACGCATAACAATGCGGAAGGGATGCAAAACAATGTAACCTAAGTGTGATGCATAACAATGCGGAAGGGAAGGGGTGCATGACAATGCAACCTAAATGTGACGCATAACAATACGGAAGGGAAGGGGTGCATGACAATGCAACCTAAATGTGACGCATAACAATGCGGAAAGGCGAAAAGAGAAAAAGCTCCTCAGCGTAGCACACGCAAGAGAAGAAAAACAAACCTCTTAGTGTAGCACATGCGAGAGGGAAAAGAAGAAAAAGAAAGCTTCTCAGCGTAGCACACGCGAGAGAAGAAAGAGAAACCTTTCAGCGTAGCACACGTGAGAGGGGAAAAAGAAAAAGAAAGCTTCTCAGCGTAGCACACGCGAGAGAAGAAAGAGAAACCTCTCAGCGTAGCACACGCGAGAGGGGAAAAAGAAAAAGAAAGCTTCTCAGCGTAGCACACGCGAGAGAAGAAAGATAAACCTCTCAGCGTAGCACACGCGAGAGGGGAAAAAGAAAAAGAAAGCTTCTCAGCGTAGCACACGCGAGAGAAGAAAGAGAAACCTCTCAGCATAGCACACGCGAGAGGGGAAAAAGAAAAGGAAAGCTTCTCAGCATAGCACTGTAGACACCCCATTTTTGACCGACCTTAAGACTCAAACGTTACCGATTGAGCACTCGGTGATGTTGCATATTGTGCTCGTTCAGAAGTCTCAGAGTCGCGGCCGTGCGCCCTGCCTCCGGACTTCCGAACCCTCTTCTGTGCCTTGCCTCGGTTTGCGAACCAGACTCGGTTTTCTCTGTTTTCTTTCCTGAGGGGAGGGAGAGGTCCGGTAGACTATCTCTCAGTGGCCGTGGGCCACGTTTCGTGCCCGTAGGCCATTTTGCCCATTTCGGAGCCCGGTTCCCGGTTTTCGGAGCCGTCAGGCCGTGTGCCTCGCTTCGGGACCGTCTAACCATCTCCGATTCCTCCGGTTTTTGGCATGCATCTCATTTACTCCCTTTCGAGGGACACTGGGGTCTTAGATACCCACTTCGTGGCCAAACACCACTTTCGGTGCTTAACGGCCGGTTTTCGAGATCCCGAACTGCGTGTTTTGGCCCCCGAGCATTCGTTTTGCATCGGTTTTTGTTCATTTTTGGCAGGTACCTCTGTTTTATCACCAGGAAGATCACTGGAGGGTGGGAGGCCAGCAATTATCTCAGCAACCAGTTATGCTCTTCCGGCGCCCCCCGGCGTCCGTTTTTCTCACTTCCAGGCTAATGTTGAACACCCTAGGGCCATTTTCTTCGAGCCAAAACCACATATTTGTGTTGTACACACATGGGAGGACCCTAAAAACACATGGCCGGCCAGTAATTCTTTTGTCCATTTTGGAACCTCTTTGAAAAGTGGATCCGGGAAGGAGAAAAGTCTGCGCGGCTTCACCGAAACGGGCGTAACTCTTTGCACAAGAGGAATTAAAGTATGAGGCCACCATCATTGGAAAGCTTACTCCCGGGGCTTCATTTTTCACTCAAGAATATCCTAAATTCAATTCCGGACGGAGGAGATATGGTTGATTGAAGTAAGGCATCACTCCGGTTGAACCGAAATCTGCGCGGCTTCATGGAAACGGGCATAACTTTTTCCACAGGAGGAATTTTGATGCAAGGTTTGCGCCATTGGAAAGTTAACTTCCGGGGCTTCAATTTGGACACTTGAATGGCCACATTTGGACTTCCCTAGCACCCACCGGCCAGCCTTCTTCCCGGGGGTTCCTGAAAACTAGCTGGCCGGCCAGAAAATCTAGCTGGCCGGCCACCCTTTTTGTGAAATGACCATTTTGCCCCTTTAAGCTGGCCGGCCATTTTCCTCTCCCTCAGTGTATTCCAGCTGTGCCAGCTGGTTGCCAAATGGACAATCCTCCATACACTTGTATGGAGGATTAGAGAGGTCCTTTAGATTTTTTTTTATGCCTTTCCTCTATAAAGGAGAGGCTTGGCTTCTTGGCTCAAGGTTAGACATATTTGAGAGAGAGATACACCTTCCACCTCCCATTTCTCTCCATTTCTAAGCTCCAAAGTCATTTTTCTTCAAGTTTGGTGCCATTTCTTCATCATCATCAAGCATCCCCATCACCACTCCATTTCCAGCAGCAAGGAGAGGTTCTCAGAGGCTTAGAAGCAACATTCCTCAAGCCAAGAGGTAGAAAAGAAAGGGTCTACAAGGGTAAGTCTCAATCTCCCTCTTTTGTAGCATTTTCTTGCTTCATTTCTTAAGCCTATTTTCTCACTGTTTTAGGCTCCGACCCTAACTGAAAGGGTCACTCTTTTGAGCTTATATTCATGTTTGTTTAAGGGCTCAACCTTGTTTGAGCCCTCCATTTGATACTTGCTTCAATATCATCTTATATGCCATAATCTTGCATGAAATTTATAGCCTATGAGTGATCTGTTTTTGAGCATAATGTAAACTGTGAGTAGGCCTATTTTGAGCCCCTTTTCAACATTGAAGAAGGGCTCAACCCTTTTTGGCCTCTCTATCATGCACTTGCTTCATAATCTCTCACATTTACCGTAAATTTGCATGATTTGTTTGGCCTACATGTGATCTATTTTGGAGCATGTCATGAACTGTAAGTAGGCTTATTTTGGGTCCCTCTACAACATTGTAGAAGGGATCAACTTTGTTGGGGGTCTCCATGTTATACTTGTCATTATACCCCTCTTTGACCCCCATTTTTGCATGCTTTGTTAAGCCTATCTAGATTCTTTTTTCGGCCATCATCAGGTCTGGAAAGAGTCATATTTTGATCTTCTTGACATATTTCATGAAGGGTATTTTCTGGTTTGATGAATGTTTGGGGTACCTCATGTTATAGCCTATAGTATCCTAGTTCTTGCATGGCATTCTTAGCATGTTTTCATACTGATTTGGGGGATGTCATCTACTGTAAATGTTCATATTTTTAGACCCCCTTCAGTGTTGTAGAAGGATATTTTCTTGTTTGAGCTTTGCATTTATTACTTACTTCAATACCCCTCTCTCGGCCCCTATTTTTGCATGCCATTGTTGCCCTATCTATGATTGCTGTTTGGCCTTGTTTTCTACTGAAAAAATGCTTGTCTTGGGGCTGCCTTGCTACTGTGTTTTCATTCCATGTCCATATTGTGCATGCATTGCATAGCTATAGGCCATTTCGGGTGCTTAATATCGCATTTCGGGACCATTCCGTGCATTTGGTGTCATTTCCCCACCTTTCGGGACTATTTTGCATCATTTGTGAGTGCTGAAATTCATTTGCATGTGTTGCATATCATTTCCATGCCATTTCATGCCTGTATGCCATTGCCTCGGTTTGCGTGTCCGTGTGCACGCATTTCGAGGCACTTCATTTTCATCTATTGGCCTCTTGTGTGGGTGCGGCTGAGGCTCTCCCATGTTAGTGTAAGCCCATATTGCATTATATATGCCATTTTAGCCTCATTGCATTGCGTATGCCATTGCCTCGGTTTGCGTGCCCGTGTGCACGCATTTCGAGGCATCTCATTTTCATCTCACGGCCTCTTATGTGAGTGTGGCTGAGGCTCTCTCATGTTAGTGTAAGCCCATATTGCATTGCGTATCTCATTTTAGTCCTGTTGCATTCCGTATGCCATTTTCTCGGTTTGCGTGTCCGTGGGCACGCATTTCGAGACATCTCATTTTAGTCTCATTGTATATCATATTTCAGGCCATTTCATGCCTTTATGTCATTGCCTCGGTTTGCGTGCCCGTGTGCACGCATTTCGAGACACTTCTTTTTTTTATCCCACGGCCTCTTATGTGAGTGCGACTGAGGCTCTCTCATGTTAGTATAAGCCCATGTTGCATTGTATTTGTCATTTTAGTCTCATTGCATTCCGTATGCCATTGCCTCGGTTTGCGTGCCCGTGTGCACGCATTTCGAGGCACTTCATTTTCATCCATCGGCCTCTTATGTGAGTGTGGCTGAGGTCCACTCGTGTTAGTGTAAGTCCAATTTGCATTGCGTATGCCATTTCAAGCCTTAGGATCATTGCCTCGGTTTGCGTGCCCGTGTGCACGCATTTCAAGGCATCTCATTTTCATAGCATTGTGCATGTTAGGTCATATGTTAGCTGCATTTCATGCATATCATACATATTGCATCGTGTTCGGGATAGGAGTTAGCCCGGGCACGGGAAACGAGGCACGTTTCGCACCCCGAGTGACGGAACGGGTCTCAATTCCCAAGTCACCGACACTCCGGATTACCTATGATGGAGTTAGGTTTTGTTGTAGCATTCATATGCATTCATTCTATATTGAGTTGTGCAATTCGGCTCCTCGGCCATCATGCATCGAGATGCGTGATTGGTGGCACGAGGATCGAGGCATGCATATATTTGTGAAATACATTGCTATGCCCCTTTCCTGCTCTCTGTTGCAGCAAAATCCAGGATCAGCAGTCTTCCGGGACTTGGCGCGTTTTTGAAGAAACATTGCAAAACATAGGCTAATCGGGGCATCGCCGTGGATTTCCGCGCAAAACAGCCCAAACATGTAGCATTCATCAGAATCAAGGCAGCCCCTGGCTTGCATGCCAGTTTTACAGTTTTCTTAGTTAATTTGTTAATTAATTAGGAATTTGTATATTATTTGGGATTGTAATATTTTGGACTGTATTATTCTTTCATTCGGAACTGTATATTTATTTGGACCCTCCGCGCGAGGGCATAATTGTAATAAGTGTGGGTGAGTGTGATATATGTCTTCCAATCCCACGTCTTTCTTCCCTTTTATTTATCTGCTTATGATGGTTAGACATAGGACATATTTCAATTAGCATACAGTATGACAGTATGTTTGCATCATTCATCTGTTTTGCACGCACCGGGCTCGGCGCATCATACAAACTGCATTTGTATTTCAATTCCAAATTGAATACGTGTTAGTTGTAGCATTCCATATGCCATGTTTAGAATAGCTGAGCCTGCTATAGTTGCATTTTGCATGTGTTGCATTAGGCAATTCTGTGTATCTAGGATCATGCATGATTTCTAATGAGCTTCTGTTTTGGCTTGGAGTACTCGGTAAGTTTTATGCTTTAGCATCCTTGCATGTGTGTGAGTGTTGCCATGAATAGCATGCTTACCATGAGGCCATGTGCTTATGTGATATAACTGCCTTGAATGCCTGTGGGTGAAAGTTGGGTTATCTGAATTGGAATAATGCATTGATTGTTTGTTTTAAGCCCACTAGATAGTGGCAACACCATGTTTTCTAAGCCCACCCGAGGGTGGCAAAATCTGCATTTTAAGCCTACCTGCGGGTAGCAAACCATCTTTTAAACAAACATGAAGTGTTTTGTTCCAATTCAGGCGACTCAGTCTATACTTGTATGCTGTGCGCATCACATAGTAACCTAGGCTAATAACCGGAATAAGAACATACAATGTTTTCAAAATAAGATATCATGATTAGTAGAGGCCGGTCTTTGACCGGGCGAGCGGGGGTGCTCACGAAGTGACCTTCCCCAATCGTACCCAAGTTCCCGAGCCGAGGCAACTTTGGTGATGACGGACACGTGGCCTTTGGCACCGAGTCAGGGTTTCCTAAATTTCCCCATTAAAAAATATTTAGGTGGCGACTCTGTATCTGGCAAAGCAGTCCATGTTTGGCACTTCTTTCAAAAAAATCTGTTTTCAAAACGATTTACCAGATTTGGACTCTTTGGTTCGAGATTTAGAACCGTGACATTTGAGTCCTTCGAACTGTAGTGACCTAATATCGAACCAGAACGGGGGGGACTCGCACTCCTTCCCCGGGATGCGTTCGGGGACGTCTACAGTTTCTACGCGAGAAAAGAAAGAGAAACCTCTCAGCGTAGCACACGCGAGAGGGGAAAAAGAAAAAGAAAGCTTCTCAGCGTAGCACACGCGAGAGGGGAAAAAGAAAAGGAAAGCTTCTTAGCGTAGCACACGCGAGAGAAGAAAGATATCCAAACCCGTGCCAAACGCGAGAGGAGAAAGGTAGGTCCAAATGCATGCCAAATGCAAGAGGGGAAAGGTATTAGTCAAACTGAACCGAAACTTGCCTGAATGAACAGTACATACAATACCGCGCATGAACGAGAAAGGATCTTGACAGGTAGCATGTAATACAATGCAATGATGTGTAAGGAATGTAATGAACAAACCTAGCGGTGCTTTAGAAAGCACCTCAAGGGGTGAGTGGCGACGAACCGCTCTACTCTGATGGGGAACGGTAACCAGGGAGAGCACATCTGGTTGTCATTCTAGCTTGAGACAGTCAACACAGCATTTTGCTTACTCTGAACACACTACTCATACAGCACACTGTTCATTCTGGCTTCTGAACACACGACCCATAACACTGTACTCTGTTTAGGTTGGCACATAGCTCATATAGTATACTGTTCATTCTGAACATTCTGCCTATAACGACCACTGTTTATTCTGAACTCGCAGCCCATTCCGAAGATTGTTCATTCCGAACTCACAACCCATAACTGTACATTCTGTTTATACAGCACACAATTGATTTTGGGCATACAGCCCATTCTGAATACTGCTCATTCTGAACTCATAGCCCATAACACAGTAATTGGTTTATTCTGCACACAGCTCTTACAGTACATTGCTCATTCTTGTTCACACAGCCCATAACACGGTGCTCTGTTCATTTTGAAAACGCTGAATGGGAAGATGGAATTTGCAGGAGTCGAAACAAACTCAGATGCTCTGAACTTTCCTTATTTTCTTTTGCATCGCAATCCGGAACCCAAAAGCTTCAGGTAGGTCCAGGTTTTACCGTTCACACTTATCGGGGGTGGACCCTGCAGTTTTATGAAAGAACAAATCTTGTTTTGTACAAATGTAGAGAATGGCACAGCACTTTGAGCACAAACGATTTTATTTTCGAAATTAAGAATGAGTTCTTAACCGGGTATTGAGCCTATGACTGAACACAGTGAAAAAGACTCAACAATGGAAAACAAAAAGGTAAACAACCTAAACACGTCGAGACACGCTCGGAACCGTCTCAAAACAAGAGTTGAGGTAAACAAAACAAAACAAAAGACACGACACACAGACGTATTACAAAGACGAGAGACCTCAGATCACGAGGAACCAGTTTCTTCGGGTATTGTTTCCCGCCCTTCTTATTTGTGATTCTCACATCACTCGAACCTCAAGCTCGGTTTTTCTGAAAAAGCTCTTTTCTCACTTTTTCTCTCAACGCACATCTCTTTATTCCTTAATCTCTCATTTTATATCCCTCCCCTAGGTGGTTGATGGATAAATAGGAAATTGTGGGTTCATGCCCAACACCGTTAGCTCGCAACTATTTCCTCCGGTGACGTTTAGTCGATGTTCCGGATGAGGGAGTGGAATGTTTTGATCCATTCCGATTCGTGCTTCGCACTTGACTTGATACCTCGTTGTTTGGAGGATGAGAGCTTTCAGCCCTTTAATGATAGCTTCAGTTATACCCTTTCTGGCAGGTATAATGCCCTTTCTGGCAAGTAGTTTGGCAAAGGGGAAAAGACAGAACACCTGACTCAACTGTGCTCCTAGTTCATCATTTTGACCATTTTTTGTTTTGGTTTTAAAACAATTTTGACCAACATGAAAGTTAGATTAACATGCTTGTTCAACCTTTTGATTTGAAATCATGTAAGTCAGGCTATGAGTACTGAAAATTTTCCCTTTTTGGGTCCAAGACAATGGTCCAGTTTTGGAAAATGAAATAATTTTCAAGAAATTAGTCAACCTCAGTAAAAATTTTCAAAAACTATTTTTGCAAACGGCCAATGCTAAACGAGCATGGAACCTACCCTCGAGATGCGCAACCTCGGATCAGAGGCAATGGAAAATTGCCCCTTGCTTGAAAGGGGTGCATGGCAACGGAAAGTTGCCCCTGGTTTAGACGGCGACTCATGGCAACTTATGGTAACGGAAAGTTGCCCCTTGTTTGGATGATGCCGCAGCATGCTGAAAACCAATCCTCATCGGTGATGATTGCAAACGAACTCTCGGACACGGAGAAGACGGTGAAAACAAATATATGGACACAGTCACTGTGAAAGCGTTGGGGGCTAGATTTCAAGAGGAAGTTGACTGCGTGGTTCCAGTTGTCACAACCGAACTATCGGATTCAGAGGAGGCAAAGATGATCAAAACCATTACAATGGACTAAGACGCTATGAAAGCGTCGGGGGCTAGACTTCAGGACGAAGTTGCCTACGTATCCCAAACATGGGAATCAAGCCTTACGTAGTTCCGGCAAGGTACACTCGGGTATTTTAACCTTCACTTTTTAGGTTCTAACTTTTGCCAAGGCGCCCGATGCGGGTTTTCGACCTTGCGAGCTTCGTTTTTCTCCCTTTTTTTTATCTTTTGTTTTTTCATTTTCTTCATTTTTCTTTTCTCTTTTTTTGTATATATATCTTCTTTTTTCTTCTTCTTTTTTTTTTCTTCTTTTTTTTTTCTTTTTTTGTAATTTTTTTTCTCTTGCTCTAACTTTTGCCCGGGTTGCCCTTCCGGGTTTTCGGCCCAGCGAGCCTCTCAAAGGGTAAAAGTGTAACAAGTCCATGCCAAATGGTTTTGAGGTCTTGAAGTCATCTGAATCCGGGAAAATGACCGTTGTATTGATTTGCAAAAGGATCCATCTTCGGCTCTATGAGCACATCGGACATTTTTGCCCCTAGTTGGAGGGGTGCTTCTATTTTAGCTTCACAAGCTCCTACTGATGAGATCTGATCTTCTTGATCTGACTCCGGTGCCTTCTGTTCGAGGGTTGCCTCAAATCTGGCCACACAGGCCTCACACGGCGGTTGACCATTGAACGTTCTGAATGGGTTCAAGGTTCGAAAGCAAATGGATTGAATCTTGAGGCTGAGAGCGATCCTAAGCTGCACAATCTCAAGAGCGATTCCACACAGGTCTTCGCAGGACTGCGCAAGACATTTTGTTTTTGAAAGTTTTTAAGAAAGTGACAGATTGCTCGCGCCGAAGATAGTGTGGAACCAATCTGGATCAAGTCAGGGTCCTTCTCAGTACTCACGCTAACAAGCATGATTTCGATCATTAAGGGCTTAGCACGCTTCTCTTTCTCTCCATTTGATCAAAGTTTTGCAAATCTCGAGGAATTCCTTCCTCTTCATTTTCATCACCACAGTGTTTTTAAAAAAAGTTTGAAAAAAACTTAGGTCATTACGATGAGTTTAGAGCACAGAAGAGTAGGTGAGATGCTCCGCCGTTTCATTCAAATCTTGTGGCACAACAGGCTTAAAGTAGTAACAAGCACAAAAACATGATAGCCACAGCTGTTTCATTCATACTTTCTGGTCGCAACTGGCTTCACAGCAGAGACAAACTCAAAAAGAAAGCAAAAGGAGTAATTACAAAACAAAACGGTGTTCGAGGCAACAACCCCGGAATCACCTGATATTCTATACAAAGGGGACTGACTCGCTACAACAAGGCAGACCCTTAAGCAAAAAAGAACTAACTCAAGACAAAGAGACAGACTCAAAACAAAATAAAAGACTGACTCAACACCCAAGCCAGAATTTATAAAACTAGCAATCGCGGATGCTCAAAAATGCGTGCCAAACGCCACATCCAAAATATACCGGGCGCCGCCCACAGGTGGTTCACTCCCTGATTACATACTCGCAGTATCCTCAAAATCCAAGAACTCTGTAGTGACCGACTTGGCCGAGGTAGGTGGGAGAATGACCTTATCGTCAATCAAATCTTGCACTTCATGACGAAGGCGAAAACAACTGTCGGTGCTGTGACCGGTTCACTGGTGGTACGCGCAGTACAAAGTAGCATCGTGTTTAGCTGGAAGGGGATTCGGGAGAGGGCGCGGCTCGAGGGGTGTAAGATGCCCCTTTTTAGCCAAAATTAGAAGTGCCCTAGACAAAGGCATGTAGAGGGGATGAAAGACTCTGCGCCCTCGAGGCAGATACTTTGAAGCCTCTGGATTCTCGCTAGACGTACTAGCAACAGGGTCGGCAGGTGCGGCCTTGGATTTCTAATCTTTTGTAGGTGCAGAGTTGGGAGGGGGATGAACTGTTCTGGCATGACGGGGCCTATCTCGGTTTTCTGACTGGCTTGTACTGCCTGTGGCTGGAGTGGGGAAAACATCATCCACGATCTTGGTTGTGACCGCGAGCACCTGTTGTTTACTCATCCCCCGGCTTTCAAAGCCTCGACTGCCCACAACAGTCGTTCAATGGGATTGGTGTCTGCCTTCATTTTGTTCTTACCTCTGGCCTCAGCCTGATCGAGGGCTTGGGTTGGTGCTGATACGTCATTGTTATAGTTGGAGGCCATCGGTTGGCTAAGCTAGATCACAATCCATCCCAATAGCGAGGGGTTCCTGTGGTACAAAACTTTCAGCATATGGGTGCGGCTGGTGGCAAAGTTGACATTCCGTAAGCGAGATCTGCCACGGACCTCTAGAGGTCACCTATCATCCCATCAACTCGAATGTGGTGGGCTCATGAGCCTGGTACAACTGGGGGGATCCAGACCGGGTGTGCCACAGGTGACCTGGGTGGATGCGGTACATCAACGTCAGTCTCACTTTGCAGAGTGATTCCTTGATCTAACGCGGCTGCCATAACCGCGATCTCTTTTGAATTTGTGTCATAATAAGTCCACTGCTCTGAATGGTGACTGACGGATTAGGTATCTGTCTTGCCTCAGCGAGGGGAACACCTGACTATTTTGTATCAATTCTCCGAACCTTGTAAGGAAAAAAAAAAAAAAAACAGCATTTCAGCCCAAACGGATCAAACACAGGTGTAGCCCGAACAACCGTATTCTACCACTGACCACTGTTTCCCCAAAATCACTGCCCCAAAATACTGAATTGGATAGCCGCAAACATAACTGATTCTCACAAATACTGATACTGATGCCCTCTGGCCTGATGCCAAACTTTTCAAACTGATATGTGCGTTCCCTGTAGAGATACACTCTAAAAGCACATAGCAAGTAAAAGAGAGCCAAAACACCCCTATGTTGGGGTAGGGTTTCCCTGTCCTATTTTGTCAGGAGCTAGGGTTTCACTACGCACGCAGCGGTTTCAAACAACCTATAATCGGGTAAGCAACCTGTCCTAGTTTGGAATGGTCACTATGGATTCCGAATATGCACTAGGTCAAATAGTCAAAAAGGGTTGCCCCGGTAAAACCGGGGTTTGTGATCCCGTCGTGGCAGAGCCCGCAACCGGTCAGCCTTATGGCATGCTTCGCAAAGCGAGCCTCCGGCAAACCGTTCAGGAATAGCATACGGCAAACACAGTGTCCTAGGCGCACCAATGCACATGCAATGCAAAGAAACACATAAGTGTGAACAAAATAAGATATCATGAGTTCGAGTCAAGTTCTCTAACTCCCCAGTAGAGTCGCCAGAAACTGTAGACGCACCCTTGGGCCTCATACTACAGTTCGGACTCGATTTTGTTACGGTTCTAAATCTGAACCAGAGAGTCCAAATCCGGCAAATCATTTTGATAAAACAGATTTTGTTGAAAGAAGTGCCAAACATGGACTGCTTTGCCAGATACAGAGTCGCCACCTAAATATTTTTATTTTTGGGGAAATTTAGGAAACCCTGACTCGGTGCCAAAGGCCACGTGTCCGTCATCACCAAAGTTGCCTCGACTCGGGAACTTGGGTACGATTGGGGAAGGTCAGCTATGAGCACCCCCTCTCGCTCGATCCAAAGATCGGCCTCTACTAACCATGATATCTTGTTTTTGAAAACACATGCGTTCTTATTTCGGTTAATTAGCTAGAATTACTATGTGATGCGCACAGCAAAAAAGTATAGACTAGATCGCCTAATTTGGAACGAAGCATTGCATATCTGTTTGTTTGGAAAATGCTTGAAGTTTTGCTACTCGCAAGTAGGCTAAAATGCGAATTTCAATGAATTATCCCAATTCAAGCAATCCAACCTTCACCCACAGACGTTTCAGGTAGTTTATCACATAAGCATATAGCTACATGGTAAGCATGCTGTCATGTTAACATTCACACTCATGTGAGATGCTAAAGCATAAACACTTACAGTGTACTCCATGCCAAAACAAAAACTAGTTAGTAATCAAATGCATGACCCTAGTCTATGTTTAGCAATGACTAATGCAACACATACAGAATGTAACTAGAAATAGCTCGGCTATTCTAAGATGGCATTCGAGATGCAAATTAATACATGTATTCAAATTGGAATTTAAATACGATGCAGTTAGCATGATGCGCCGAGCCCGGTGCATGCAAGACAGATAAATGAATGCACGTATGCATATCATAAGGTAGCTAAATTGAAAATATGCCCTAAATCTAACCATTGTAAGCGGTTAAGTAAAAGGGAGGAAGAAATGAGGTTGGAAGACATGCTCACAC